>JXSR01S011319.1:2816-32411 GCA_000969725.1 Ophiothrix spiculata
GTAATGGTCAAGATTGCATCAGAAAACAAACACTGGTAAATTTGTCAAAATAACCATTTTGTACTGTTAAAATTGACCTGTTTGTGCTAAATGTACTCAACGTTATCCCATTTTGTAACATAAGTTATGTACCCAACTGGAGGTTTCAGAATAAGTTCATCTTTGGTTGGGATGAGCTTGGCGCACATTTTTACACTAACTTAGAATTCCAGAATCCATTTTTTTTTGGGCCAAACAGAAAATGGCAAGAAAATGGGTATTCAGATATAGTGTTATGGTCTGATAGTGTATCACAGCATTTTTGTAAATTGATCTGATGATCCATGAATCATAACCCCCATGAATATGGTACATTCTTACAGACACAGACTCTTAATGTAGATGTGTCAATAACACATGCTAAAGATATATTATTTTTCATTTTTATTTTACAGGAAAGGAGAGCTCTAAGGAGAACGTAATACCAACTCTTAGAACAAATCAAAATAATGATAACAAAAACAACAACAACCCTGTCAGGTGTTGTGCTGGTTGTGGCGGAAAAATCATCGACCGATTTTTATTGCATGCTGTAGACAGATTTTGGCATACAGGCTGTCTGAAATGTTCATGCTGTAATATACAACTTGGTGATGTTGGGAACTCATGTTATTCAAAAGGAGGAATGATATTGTGTAAAAAAGATTACATTAGGTAAGATTATTTTGCTTCTTTTTCCTTGTTTTGTCATTTGAAAATCAGTTTGACGTAATGTTTCAAAGGGATTTGATATTTAATAATTCATATGGCACCAATACTGAGGTGTCCCAAAGCAAAGCAAAAGTATGCCATGTATTTTTGGGTAAAACATGTATAATTTTTCATTCATAGCTTTACGGAGATGTGCTTATTTTATCGTGATTGAGTAAATCCATTAAATATTCATTGCATTAAAAAGTTACTGGTATTTATCTTTGATATCAAAATCCAATAGTTGTGATAAGGTAACAGAAAATCAACATACGATTTGAAGTAGGCACTATTTATAATGACATACAGTATGTTATATTATTATCATATGTAGAAGCGTTTATATGTCAGTTACTATAAATTAAATATATTAAATATTGTTGTTGTTTTTGTTGTTGTTCTTCTTTGTATGGAAGCAAATTTGAGTAAAATTGACACTTTGTTAAACAGCATATTTTCCCAATCAATTAACATCTTCGGTAATTTAATTTTACAGAGAGTAATACTAGATATTGAATTCATAAAAAACTCCACATTCAACAAGTACTTTAGACTTGCTCCAAGTCTCTGTTGTCCTATAGGCATATTCTCCAAAAGCCATTTCAACTGTCCTGCTTTAATATTTCTCAAGCACATAAGACTCAAATTATAGTGGAGAACAAATTACAATTCACTTCTAATTTCATTGAAGTTCCTTTATAATTTCTAACATGATTTTAACACTGTATAATAAAGACCAATCACCAATTCATTACCATTACTCAATTTGACCATGGGATTTTAAGAAAGATCATACACAAACAGTAAACACATCCTGAATTTATTCATCACCTCCCAGACAGACAGTACCAAGTTCATACTTCCAATTTGACCATGGGTCTATATATGCCTACACCCAATTCCCTTCCTACATTCTGAACTCATCAATAATAGTCAGTACAATGGTACAACAACCACCACATTTGAATCAATTTATATTTGACTAAAATCAAAGGACATTCATACCAACCAACTTTCCTTATCTGGCTGACAATCTGAATTCAGGGGGTGCATAGGGAGTAAGAATAGATAAAATAATGTCCCTGTACAGATATACTGGATATGAAAGTGGGGGTTACAGCCAGACGCCTTGAGCAAGGCTACAAGTACTTAAAATGTTTATTCAATTCTTTCCTATTCAAGAAAGTAATATTTTGAAAGAAACTTCCTATTTGTCATTGGGTGATGATAGGTTTTTCCATAAAGCATGTTTACTTAATTTGCTAATATAACTCTTTTCGGAATTTTATTCTCACTTGTTTCACAAAGAAAAAATATTATTACTTGATTTTATTGCCTTATCTTGTTCTTCCATACCTATGTAATTGCTATATAAGACAATATTCAAGAAATTGTTCAGCAATACTAAAAATGCTGAGGCTATCGTTGAAAAAAAAATGTTGACAATAATATTAGATCGGAGTACGTAAAATCATTAAGATTCGCTGTTCAAATGTTACTATAACAGGAATGGTTTCATTGCGTTGAACTTAGACATTTAAATAAAGAATATAAAATAAAATAAATTTGGGAATCCCAATATTCATGGGCTTATCACATTAAACATCCCGCGGTAGTCGCTTTGTTGGTATTTCCATATTTGGCACCTGGGTCCGGGTAAATAATATTCCGGTGAATGTGACTGAGGTAGATCAGAGTAACTATATATATATATAAATCAAATACATCAAGAACTGCAGATCATGCCAATTAAAGTAATTAGGTATAGAAATGTAAAGTACGATGTAAAAGTACGATAATATGAAAATAATATTCAACATTAATATGATTGTAGGCGCAATATATTGCTAACCTACACCTATTTTCCGACCACCTTTGTTCTGGTTTTAAAACATGTGCATTTAAAACAAGTTTCTAGTATTTACATCATTTTTCAATTCATTTTAGGCAAAACATGTCTGGTTCATTATGATTATCACAAAAATGTAGCAATATATTGTTTAGCCGTTCAAAAGTCTAATATTAGATTAATATTCAGCGGCGTATATCATTTAGAAACACTGGATGACTTGTGGAATCACTGAATTCATCATCTTTGTATTATGTACTCTTAGATCCTGCTTTTTGAAAAAAGAAAAAACTTTGGCATCTAGTGTTTCTAGAAACTTTGAAATTGAAAATTAAAGTACAAAAAGCAAATTGGTTATCTATAGAAATAAACTTTGTACTCAGAGGCTTATAAGAAAACAAAATGATGCTCTCAATTTCCCTCTAATGATATCAAATCGAATGGTCGCAGTTGGTACAATGTCCTGTTATTAGATAGTCCTAATTAGTATCGACTCCCAAACAAGCTATGCTTGTTCAGGTGCTCAATTATTGACGTAAAGTCAAAATTGTTCGAGTATTAATTTTCTTTCCTTAACCAGATTATCACAATTATTACATTTTACATGCACATTTATCAGTACATCTATTTTTGTAATTAAACGAATTGCGTAAACGTTTTTTTTCAATGTATTGCTGTATCACGATTACAGAACTGGACTGCCAAAAATGTATTGCTATTAAATACTTAATCAATTAAGCAAAATTGGTTTGGCAGTAAGATTTATAACGTCGTCGTCTAAGGTTTTAATATGGTTTTCTGTACTTGTGATCGTCCAATTGAGTTTGGTAGTTGAGTAATTCGCGTGATTAAATTGATTAAGAATGCTTGCAGGGAATTGGATGCCTTCTAAAACGATTTTATTTACCATGTTGGTTGTCGGAAAGTTAAATTCATTTACACCAAATTGAGATATAAGGGAATTTAAAAAGGGGCACTATTGTTAAGTATTGTAATGAAAAACATGATGAGATTGCATGTGTATTTATCTTTACATTAACAGTAAAAGTGAAAAATATTTTGTGAACACATTACTTGGATAAGACGTAATACCACAAATCGTTACTTCGTTGCATTAGCACTACCTTTCGCCCATTATCATTCAGAATAACTACGCTGATCCTAAATATACGGAATACTAGTATAAGCAAATAAAAAGGAAGGACATTTGAAAGCTTACATGACATATCAGTATATGATCATGATAGTGGCGTTTACATATGCATGAGTTATTAACAGAGTCCATCAAGAACTCGAATGAAATGGTGTGATTCTTTTGCAATGCACTTAACTCCTTCAACGATCTCTCGTCTCCATTTCCTTGTTCCACTTTATAAGACCTAAGTGGGTTCTCAGTTTTCCAAATTGACTTGGCCTATGTTAAATCTATGGCACATACTCTATCTATTATATATACTCGTACATTTCAGCTTGGCTTTACAGAAATCAGCGATACTGCGATAATGTTTTACTACATAGACATAAGCTGGTTTTCAGACCAGTATTCAAATGATTTGTATATGCAAAAATATACGTTAAAGATTAAGCACATTTATATATCTAAAGTAATTTTTTTATTTCAGTGTACTCGTTTCATTGTCTGGGTAATTTTTAGTACCTATAACAATGTTCACATGGTGAACTAAAAATGGCATCCTTCTTTATCTAAACCAATGCCAAATATGATTTTAAAATTCAGTAATAGTTTGCATGTAATTTTAAAAAAAAGTTGATCTTGACCGTAAAAATACTAAAAATAGCATGCTTTTAGTGTCACATCACTGTGATGGAGCAATTACGGCTATATATGAGGTACTAATGCACTTGATAATTACTCTTAAAAAGTACACAAAATTAATCAATTCTTGGTCCCACGATATAGGACACTTTGCTCTTCAATCATATGAATGAATTTGTCTCTCCTTTTAACTTGTGTTTAACTAAAGCAGATTTAAGTGGTTATATTGACACTATGCCGCACTGTTCAATGTTAGCAAATGGCAACTATTAGTTCAGCTGGTTATATTCAAATCCGATATCTGAAATGATAAGTCAACATAAGGTTGCATTAATTGGCAATTAACCATGTTAACATTTTTCTATATATTGTTGTAATAACATGATACTGATTTTACCTACACATGAATATTTTACATCGACTATCATTTAATATGTTGTTGCAAAAACCCGACATTGATTTTTACCGTGCAGATACATAATTTTATCGCAAAATGGTTTGCAACAGGACCATATTGACTTTTTCGCCGTAATATGTATGACCACGGGTAACAGATTATGAAATCAAACGAAGATGGTGCAGACCAAGATGGCACTGCGACTACTTCGTTTCATCCTATAACATGGAACATATAGGTTTCATTCTGAAATCTTATCAGTACACCACCTCTTTTGACGAATTCAATAACATTTCTTAGCAAGACTATTTTGTGGTTTAACTTCGGGTTTAAAAAATGATACAGTTATCTACAGTAGATATCAACCATACCATTATCATCATGATAATGATACGCAGCTCATCAATTATACAACAATCAGTCACGAATTTAACCATTTATAGTTATTTCCAGGCAATTAAAGTTAATGACTAATATCGCCTGGAGACATCTCATTTATTTCCGGAAAAAACATACGAAATATATTACGGTAAAAAGCTTTTAGTAATTCAGAAATCGTAATGGCAATTGAAAATTGATTTTAAGAAATGCTCTTTATCTCATTTAGTTGTCACTTTTTTATCTTTGACCTTTGACTCTTTGTGTATCTTGATACCCCAGCTGGTTTAAAACACATGAGAACCAATAATTGATTCAAAATGATTTACGTGCAGTTAAAAAAAGGCGATTTAATCTCAGTTCGCGGGAACACAGGTGTCCGTGTTTATGAATACGCATTAACGAAAAATGTTAAGCTAAATGTCGTATTGGTTTTTAAACCACTTCAAAGTGAAGGAGATGATGTGAAAGCGATTCTCTAGAATCGAACATAGTTCACTTCAATTCAGTCGGACACGCTGGATATTGAGTTCACATAATTGGCACCCGTTCGACGTGTGCTTTTGCATTACAAAACTTACATTGTTTGCTGTATTTTTGAATATATAGTAAAAATATTAAGAACAACCAAGCAATATATCGCCATTTTGTGCAAATATTTATGTCTAATTCATACATCAATTTGGCACTTTTTATAATCGACAAACAATATGTAGGGGGTGTCTGAGGGGGGTATGCCCCTTGAGAAGATAGAACATTTCTATCGTTTCTAACTAACGATATGTAGGGGGATGTGCCCCCTCAGAAGATAGAAAAGTTTGAAACTTCAAAGTGCAAATCATGCCATTTTGGTATATATTTTTGTTTATACTTCAAGTTGGCACTTTTTCAATCGATAAACAATATGTAGGGGGTGCGGCCCCACAGAAGATAGAAAATTTTGAAATTTCAAAGTGCAAATATCGCCATTTGGTACATATATTTGTGTCTAATTCATACTTCAATTTGGCACCTTTTCAATCGACAAAGGGAGTGTTTGAGGGAGATGTGCCCCTATGAAGATATAAAATTTTGAAATTTCAAAATGCAAATCACGACATTTGTTGCATATATTTTTGTTTAATTCATACATCAAGTTGGCACTTTTCTCAATCAAACAATATGTAGGGGAAGTCTGGAGAGATGTGCCCCCTCAGAGGATAGAAAATTTTGAAATTTTAGAGTGCAAATCATGCCATTTTTGTATATATTTTTGTTCATACTTCAAGTTGGCACTTTTTTCAATCGACAAACAATATGTAAGGGGTGTCTGAGGGGGATGTGGCCCCTCATAAGATAGACAATGTTGAAATTCAAAAAGTTCAAATCACGCCATTTGGTGCATATATTTTTGTCTAATTCATGCTTTAGCGCCCTCTTTTTTTATTCTCTCTTTTTTCGTTTCTTTTTGCGCCTCTCCTTCTCTCCCTTTTTCTTTCTTTCTTTTTTTCTTCTCTCTTTTTCTTTCTTTCTCTCTTTTTTCTTTTCCCTTTTTTGCGCCCCCTTTGATGACCCCGGGGGGCACGTGCCGGCATGCCCACCCCCCCCCAGATACGCCCCTGAGAACATTAACGTGCTTTACTTAAAAAAACATAATGTATGAAATGTGTCATGGTAAAATGAGTATGACTCTTTTTTTGTAAATGGGGCCAACTCACCCCACTTGGTGGGCCAACTCGGGGCGAGATGACCCTTTTGACGCCTTTTTTTTTAATTATTTAAATACGATAAGCAGAGTCTTAGTATTTACATAAAACATAGCTTGGGTACATATCTATCTTGTGTTAATAGAAAAATCTTCTAGACCTAAACCTCTCCAATACAGGGGCGTTCAAAAAAAAAAGGGGGGGCAACTCACCCCACCCTCCCCTACACTAATAGATTTTATTTCACTGCAGTATAATGACAAGATCGCTGTTAGATGAAATGAGCTGAAATGGTTGATTTACTTACTCTAATGTACCCATTTATATGTACAACACGTCAATTTACCGGTTATCTGATTCACGTCATTTTGGGAATTCTGATCAATATCGTGGCTTCGGTTTTTCCTTTCCAGATTTCTTTTGGGTTTCGTATTTTGTCAATCATCAAAATAATAAAATTTGCAGTCACTTGACTCCCTACGTTGTATTTCCTCAGTTTTGAAGGACTTAATAATGATGTTTATTACCACCCTGTCTACTCAGAGTAAAAGATATGACCATTTCGTACACTATTTGTAATCATAGCTTACCCCTACCAACAACTTTGACTACCTACCTTAACCCCACCTTAGGTGGTACCTTCTATTTGTCATCAAAATAACCGTAATGGATGTGAAAGAGATTACTCAAATGCCTTGGATCGGTTGCTTTTGCGTTTTTTTGTAGTGTGATAAAACCATGAGGGTACCCCACCCCCTTGAGAAAAGGAGTGTTAATATCAAGTTCGTTCGTTGTCCATTACATTATTGTAAGCTTTGATTTATTGTAACAAATGAAATTAGATCGTTAAATGAATATAGTGGCCCGTTAAATAACAGTTGTCGTATAGTGCAAAGAAGTTGTGTACAAGTATAATTGCATCAAGGCATCATGATCAGATTACTACTTTCATTATAAAAACATAGTGTAATCCCGGTGTTCTTTATTTTATTAAAAATTGCCAAACCAAATTATGAGAAAAAATAAATCTATAAATATAATAAATATAATGAAAATATTACCACTGGTAGTCCATGTATAGATAGAGTTGGACATCTGAACTTTGGGTTTACGGATATTAACACGATTAGGGCAAATTCTAATATGGCTTCTCTTGAGTTTAAAGCTGCGTAAAAAGTTGTCAATGACTGCGTCTGCGGTATTTCAGCATTTTGGAGACCATATCTTGAGGGCACTTGTCGAACTCCCGTGCAGGATAATCTGGAAGTGCCTGTCGTATACAATAGTCTACGAGTACACGCACAAAGACACCGTCACTTAGTATTCCGACCAACTACTTTTTTCGGGCTATAACCCGACTATAACTTGTTCTGGGAAATGCCCGAGATTAAGTGCAATTTTTCTCAACATTCGTTTTGTGAAGAAGATAAATGCTACGGGCTAACGACGGGGTAACATTTCATCCATCTAAGAACTTCTACATAAGCCCTTAGGCTGAGGTGTTTTACCACTTAGAACTTGGTGTGAATTTTGTCTAATTGAAAGCGCTCAATGACATTTTTGCGCCATGTGACTTATGTGGCGATAATTAAAGTAACCTTTATTTTTCATCCTCCGTGTTTCTTGTAACCTCTCAACTTAACCAATTGTGATACGCATGTCATGAAAAAGAAAGCGATGTTATTACAACTTAAGATGCATCTTATGGCGATTGTGAATGTTTCTTTCTGAACGATATACTATCCTCAAATATCAGATTCTAAAACGACTGAAATATTATCCATATTTGGCGAATTTGCATTCAAGCCTGCATTTACAAGGAGCTTTTATATAATCTTGAAGACGGTGATTGGATTTCCAGCAAGTCTAGCTGTACTCAAGCGTGATATTACTTACTGAAATATTCACGATTTAATGTGTATCGTGAGAAATTCTTCGTTGATGGGGAAGAGTTGAAAATATCTTGAACGTGTCAAGATTTTGTTTAAATAATTTAGTGAACACCTGCACGTATATTTTCTTATTGAAAACATTGTTTTGCGTTTGCTCTCAGTCATTATGAAAAGAAGGG
Organism: Ophiothrix spiculata; assembly: GCA_000969725.1. Lineage (NCBI taxonomy): Eukaryota > Metazoa > Echinodermata > Ophiuroidea > Amphilepidida > Ophiotrichidae > Ophiothrix > Ophiothrix spiculata. Next base: position 11,703 of record JXSR01S011319.1, read on the forward strand.
CAATTATGATTTAGTGTATGGACACGTGATGCCAAGAAAAAAATATGTACTGTAGTTGCAATGTTTAATTTCATGGCATTGTATATATTTTTTTACAACTTCTGCTATTTGAATATAGCAACATGTGAAATATTTGTTTTCTTCAGGCCTTTTAACATGATCATTCTAGCTCACAGCGAAGTTTCATTATTTTTCATTTAACAGTTTTACTAATAATATGCTGATCTTAATCAACAATGATATCGGCGATATTACAAGAAGAGTGTTCAAATGTCAAATTCCCTACTTAAAATGAAATAAAATAAAGCACAGTTGCCCCTCTTTTTCTTTTATATCTGACAATAACGCAATATGTAATACACGTTGAAATAGTCAGTCCGTGTCATTGACAGATTTTGATCAGCTCTGACAGGATAAAGATTAGAAGTAACATTTTGTTCCTTTGGATATCTCCATATTGATGGATATGATTAAACACGTACATGACAAAACACAATATGAATGGATGACATGATACAGATGGAAGATTGGTTGGTAACTTTAAGCTTGTCCCTAGTAGCTTCCACTTTCTCTCTTTTTTGAATATCGATGTTAATTATTATTTAATCAAGATGTATTTGATGATTTATATCTCAACATTTGTGGGCTGTGTTCGTGCTTATAATCTTGTTGGATAATGACCTGTTAGTTACTTTATAGATTGATGGGTTAATGGATAAATAAATATACATTTGAAAAGAAAGAAAAAAAGAAAGAAGTAGCAAAGTACTATATAGATGAAGTTAGATCTGTATTTTGTCCCTCATATGACACTCAAGAGGGTTTAGCATGTATGACTCTAGTTGGAGTCAAGAAGGTTGACTTTATTAAGGTGTCATTTGTACTGAAATTAAGAGGAGTTCTTTAACAAATGCAAGTGCAATCCCGATTACCAACTCTGTCCCTGATATTGCAGTCACATTTGACAAAGCAGACACTTTTAGATGGTATGGTCAATATATCGACATCCTTAGGGCGTATGGTAAAAACAAGGGTGGACCGTCAAATCATTTACAATAATAATTACGATGATATTAGATGATACCTCTAGTTTAAGGCACTAAAAAATGTAATATTAAACAGCCGATAAGAAAGCATATAAACGTGAAATTATAAGTTCATTGTGTGTAATTGTTGTAAATATTGTATGTCACGAAAAGGGGTGTCGTGGCCAAGCGGTTAGAGCATCGGACTCCCAATCCAAGGATCATGGGTTCGAATCCTAGCACTGCCGCTTGCGCTTCTAAAAGCCCCAACAGTAAAATTGTCACGTCTACATGATCAGCCAATATATGACTGATTAAGTCTAGAGTTTAAATTAGAGTGGTATTCGTACCAGCTTGGTGAAATACAGCTATAGCTGTTGTACCGAGTATCCAATTGGATCAATTCAAGAAGACAAGACAAGAAGACAAAGCGAGATTATATGATATCATTTTCATTGGACGAGATTGAAACGTGATATAGATATTCATATTGTTTATTCTTGAACATCAGCAAGAATAACAAAGATCTGGGCCTATAAACTTTCAAAATAAAATTTCTATATAACATGTCAGATTTATTTTATAAACAGAGGAAATTGATGTGACACATGGAAGTGGTTGTTACAGAAAATAGTATGGATGTCTTGAATGGGTTGCGAGCTCGGCATGCAATATTGAAATAATGATCCAAGGAGTGAAGTAGCATATGTCAGAAATAAGTAGACATGACAGGCTTTCTGTCTATCATTCTCATTTACTAATACAGTCATGACAGTTTTGTTCTAATGTTCTAATCGTTATTGAATAGAGGGCTTCTGGATTTTAAGAGCGGCTCTGGGCTGAAAAAAGTTAATGTTGACACATTTCCTATCGGCATGGCTTCCGTCATTTTGCCAGCTAAACTTGAGGAAAAGACTGCTTGATCGCATCAGAAATGATTTTGAGTAAAAACCTTATATAGCCAGTGGTGACAAGATTTGCATTTTACGAAACCATTGTCGGCAAAACTTATAGTAGATTAAACACTGTTCTGTATTCATAATACTTCTGGGAGAGAATCATGATATTTGTTAATGGGCGAAAATCGGTAACCAAAAGAAAAGTTATGAAATCCCGTCATGCGTCAAAACAAGATTCAGTACAAACATTGATAACTTGAATGCATTGTATGATTTAACAACTTTTAACGCAGTTTGACATTGTTCGACCTTTGCTAGACAAAAACAGTAACAGCAATAAGAACCATCTATGTGGGTTTGTAAGTTGCTAACAGCTAATTTAAAGTGACGCTATTATAGTAAATATTCGATGCTGCACTTTTTCTCTCTCGTCTGAATATGGGTCATTGTCATTCAGATTTGCTTGAGAGAAATGGGTGCGTTCTTAAAAAAGACAGTTGGCAAAACTCATATTGTTATTGTTGCAAAACGTATCTTTTTTATCACTAATTACATTGATTACCTTGCAAGACGGTTAATTATTTGTTCTTTTCTTTTGTTTTTATCTTCTAACAGATTATTTGGAACTAATGGTGCATGCTCTTCATGTGGACAGTCAATACTCGCTAACGAACTAGTCATGAGATCACAGAATAAAGTATATCACCTTAAATGTTTTAGCTGTAGCTTATGTCACATTCAACTAGTACCGGATGATAAATATTCATTTGTAAATGGAAGTCTTGTCTGCGAAAATGACCACACCAAAATGTACAAAACCCACGGTCCATTGTCAACTGTTGGACTCAGACCGGAAAACAAGGTACAGTATTCTTTCATTCAAAATATCTATTTTCTTTTTCTTTAATGTTGCCTTACAAGGCTGAAATTTTCAGAATAAAATCTCTTCATATTTAAGGGGCCTGTTAATCCCGGTCGCTTGGTCTAAAGCATAATTTAGGTTTTCTGCATTTTCTGATACTTTAACATGTTACCTTTTATTACAGATAATACAACAATACTAAACAAAACGTTTAAACTTATTTATAGGTAAAATTAAAAGATTATTTTGACATTTTACAGTAAAAACAAACTCATGGCGGTTTGCGGGAAAATACGGGCATATACGCGTCCTATATTTTGCGTGTTTTGATGTGCGTGCCTTTTTGCGCAGCAACAAGTACTGCGTGCGCGGTTGAACGCGTTGCGTTATGTTCTTGCATGAACACATTTGTTAAAATCCCGCAATAAACTTGTCAATGTTGTAAACAAAAAACAAATAATTGAACATTGGTATTTTAGATTTCTTTTAATATTTACAAAATAAGGAGCTTAAAATTGGATCTGAAAGTTGAGCACAATACTTACCAATAGTATCAATTACATAATAAGTTTTAAAGTCCGATGTCCAAGGTTTAGACCTCGAAATTCATGGATTTTAGGTCAAAAAGTGCGATTTCTTCATTAAACATGGGATTTCTCCTTTTCAGTTTTGACGAAAAAACATGATTTTTACGGGAAACGTAACTAAAAAAACTAAACAGTACAAGGAAAACCTTTTCAACCATTATGTACAGTATATCAAAATCTAGGATCGCGTTTCTCATTTTTCAATCTAAGGTCCTAAAATCAAAGATATTCATTAGTTTCTATCAAAATTGATGCAGATAAATGTCGTAAACGGCATATGAAACATGGTTTTCATTATGTTTCAAAAAAATCGGCTTTATTTGAAAAACTAAAAAAATCCTATATAATTTTGTGCAGTTTCCAAAAATAAATTTCAGTAACAATTTTTTTAGTTATTTTTCCCGTTTCATGTTTAGGCAAAATCACTGTTTTTGCTATTTATTTCAAAATATGGTAATTTTTGAACCAAACCAATAGCATGGGCAGATTCCTTGTCAAAGTTCCTTTCTAGAAATGTATACTTTTCTTAACTGTAACTCAATATTTTTAGACTTATAAGTCAAAATATAAGCCTTAACAGGCCCCTTAAGGTGTAGGTTCCGATCACATTCCCATCCCCCGGGACTCAACCGGAAGTAGTATATTTTTGCTGCCAAACAAAACCTCATATTTTTCTGATTGTAAATCCAAACTTTAACCTCAAAATTATTTATAGCTGTGGAGATATAACATAAAATGTAAAATAATTGGTATACCTATTTTCCATTTCTTTTGTATTTGCATAACAGGCTCATCCCCAGGGTTGCATACTTTCTTTTGCCTCTCTAGAGAAAAAAAAACACAAGCTAAGGTTGAAACCTAACATAATGCATTCCACAGGTCAAGGTCAATCAGTTGAAAGTAAATTATACACATACTAAAATATGAACCTACACCTTTAAAGAATGAGTCAATTGACAGGTCACTCAACAGAACCTCTTTATTATCTTGAAAGTAAAAACAAACGAACAAAATACATTAAAACGTATTTCTCGAAATCAATTACTACGGTATTTATCATTGAAGGCACTCAATTTATCATTACAAAGAGATTTAACACAGACTGCTAATATTAAAAGAAAATAAACTAGAACACATTTTGTTAAAGAGAATAGATATTAGCATTGTGTCAGTTATCAAAAAGGCCGTCAAAGTTAGGGTGTAGGGGGGTTGCAACCCGGCAACATTTTTGACAATTTTAAATCGCCATTTTAGAAAATATATACGAATGCTATGAGGCTGAAACTTGCACGGCATGTTAGTTTGATCATTTCCCTTCGTTATATTCAAAAAACCGATGATACTCCGTTATTAAGAATGAATCATGAAATACCTTTATGACGTCATAATTACGTAACGCCTTGGCCGATTTTTGTGAACTTGGATGTGAAAATCAAGTTCACAAGGGGTTCCTTTTCAAAAATTCAGAGGGGTTGTTAAAAAAAACCTCCCCTTGGTCAGACGTGTTACAAAAAAAGGGCTTGGTTAGACGATGGTTAACAGTTGTATATTTCTTGGTTTTTTTTTTCAGGTTTGTTGATATGCTGACATGAAGGTGATGTGACCACATTATGAGATGCTAAGTGTTGTTTCTTTACAAAGCTACTAACAAAGGAAATCTCTGCCAGTAGAAAAAGTCAAATAGATCTGAACTTTGTTTACCAGTGAACTTGGCGTAAGAAGAAATATTTGAAAAAAAATACCATCTGGAAATCGAGCTATTTTATGAATTACAATGATACACTCGAGACAAATCAAATTGAGATAACCTGAGGAACAATAGATTGTAGCATATTGTGTTCTATACATTTAATATGGCGCTTGTTAGCCCTAACTCTCAAATTAAAACTTGGTATAAACTTTGTACTCTGCCTCATTTGAAAATGTACAGTGTGTGTGTGAATAATTGACATAACTGAAAACCGTACGTACTGTTGTTATAATTAGATTAAACTATTATGTTATGTGGATGCATATGCCGCTGCGATACATGTTATATATCTGTTAAAACGACGAACAAATGTTTCCCGCCTATTTGTGATCCTCTACCAACATATTGCACTATCGCACGGTATCTTACCCCTTTTTGTGCTTATGTACTAAATCATGTTATTAATTGAACAAACATTTTGCATATCGATGCAGTGACCAGGGGATACAAATGTTAAACCAGGGGATACAAATGTTTCAAAAATAAACGAATTGAATTTGATTCGAAATCACATATAGCGCTTGAATCATTGTTTTTGACATTTTAGGACTACAGTTGATCTATCTGCTCGGCATCTAATTGACATTTTATCAACACTTGTATTCACCTTTTGCAAGCCTTCAATTGAGAGCCACTGAATCAACAGGAATCAACAAAATAGCCTCCGGCAAATATAATTAGAGGAACAACTCGTGCAAATACTGTATTAATACTACTGCCAAGGAAGCGTTTCCGTAGAACTGAAAAATGATCTTTATGTAATGGGAGATTAGGAGACACTCGCGAAAATCTAAATTGTCTTCTTTGCTCATACATATTCATTTTTCAGTAATACAATTGCAATATTTGATTCCTTTAACCCTAAAAGAGCCGGGCTTTTTCGACCCACCTCACAGCCGGGGCGGATTCGCGAAAAATCGCGAAAAATTTGTTTGTAATTCCATTGAAAATCAGTTTCTGGTCAGTTTCTTGTTTGACCCAGTGTGCTATTTCGGAACGCCATATCCCAACCCTAGGTCTGATTTTCACAAAATGGTCTGAAAATAAGGGCAAGGCTTAAAAAAAGGCAAGAAGTTTCAGAGCGATAAAATAACAACCGGTGGAGTTTTAATAATAAAAAAAATGTCGAGAGGGGGGGGGCTCTTTTAGGGTTAAAGTCTATGAAGAGCGGACTTAGATTCCAGGGGGGACTGAGATGACTAAGATGACCCTGACACTTATTACAATGTAATAAAGACAAATCTGGCCACTTCTTAAACAAAACTAAAAAATGAAACTAAATGATATTTTTTTATAATTTTAATTTGGATATTTCCATGCAACCATCTTTTATAACTTGTATGTACAAATGTAGAACTTATATATACCAAGTAGTGAATTCTTTACAAGACAAACTCTACCGGTTGGTTCTTAGATGTCTCGTGGGTACTTTTTATTGTGGATCTGTTTTTTACCTTTTTGATGATATTTGTATGAAATAAAAGCATCGATCCTCGTATGTTAATTTCAATATTGATACTTACAAACTCAAAAGTGCTTTTGTTACGTGTACGGATAAAAAATACAATACTTTTAAAAACAAAAATAGAGAAAATCCCATTATTGAAGTCAGAAAAGAAAAGGGAATTGTCATCGATGATGATTGTGGCCGATGGTTATGATTTCCAAGGCTTTCAAAGCAGAATTGAGTGATGGAAAATAGTATTAATAAAAGATCAGATCATGTTAGGTTTGCCCCGGTGACAACCTAAATGAGATCAGGAACGGCGGTGATATACAGTCTCTAATACGAGCCCCTAGATGTTCAATTAAATAGAAGACACGGTCGTTACAAATTGATTAGAATTGATGCTTGGCTGATCAGACTTATACTGTGTCAGAAGGAAACTAGGTTTTAAGTAAATTTACAAGGTATAGATTCTATTTGATCGGTATATTTGACTCAGTTGGAAATGTGTTTGATAAGTTATTGGTATAGAAAATTGATACTATGAGTTCTTGGGTCATCTCTAGTTTAAAGCTATATTTTAAATACAGATTGTTTGGCCCCTGGACCCAAGGCTAACCATTTCCTCTAGTCATTTATGTTAATTTTGATTATTAGGGCTTTTGTAGTTTTTAAGCTTGAGGTGTCAATATGAGCGTCTAAAAAAGAAGGAGAAGCCTATGAATCCGTCAGAAAAACAGTATCTATCAAATGTTTCACAAGGATAAACAAACAACAACTGATCAACAAATGTTTCCTTTTATCTCCAATCAGAACTAATTTAATTCTAGACACACACTTTGTGACTTAAAAGCTCTATTAGTCTCGGCATAGATAAAATTAACTCAAAAGGAGTATTTTAAGAGATTCTATACCTTTCTTTATTCAATGAACTCAGCCGCAATTAACCGACAACGTGCCGCCAGACCATGTCCATGATGAGGGATCGTTAGTTCCTTTTTACTCCCGTAACAACCCCAGTAAGTGGTTAAGTGTGATTTTATCTCTTAATTGCAAGTGTCAGAAGACGCACAGAAACGGGTCTTAATGTCTTCAACATTTCGTGAGAGGAATTCCTTAACTGGGATTTGATCTTTAAAACTATGCCTACCTAAAGTATCATATCATACGGTTGCATAAACCCTAAACCCTATAAAAAATTTGTTTTGTATTACTTATTATATCCACATATTTTATCAATCAATTTACGACGTAAAATAAATATTTAGTGACATTACTCATATTAATTTTAAGTTCGCTTGATAACCAAAATATAATTATTTATCTCAAGAAATGGTTAATTTTAAATTTCTTGGAAACAGAGAAGTCATTAAGAAACGATGTGATCTTTTGAAAACAAACACACCCGAGCGTGCAAAGTAGTATTTAGGGAGATGAGAGGTAGCAGAGAAAAGATACAAATCAAGTCAACCCGAACCCATTTTTATATGACTTCGTACTTAATTCAAATGTCACTAGAGAAGCTACTATCAACTCTAAAGATAAACGCACGTGTGATTAATAAACAAGTGCCAACGTGAAAAATGTTTCACATGTTTCAATGTTTCAAAGTGTCCTAATTATATCTACAAGCATAAATTGGACTGGTAAAGACAACATATTACTTGAAGTAACATCGTAAACTGTACGATCACAACTTACATATTATGAAAACAAATAAAGATTAAAAAGCGCAAGATGACAATGTGACCACTTTGTTTAAATCTACCCGAACTTGGAATATACAATACGATGCATCATTTAGTAATCTGATATCACAATAGTTTTTAGATAATCCAAGACTGGGGGAAATGTTATTCTCAGCCCATGGGTACACATAATTAGCGGATGATGTATGTGGAATTATGGCTTCGCATTGACGGGAAAATGGTAAGGGTCGTATTGGGTTAAATGAAAGAGATGCTGTGTAAGAGATCTTCTAGCATCTGAACATAGTTCAATTCAATTCCGTCGAACATATTGAATTAAGAGAGGTATCATAAAATCATGGAAATGCGTACACTCGTGTGATGTGTGCTTTGAATTACAAGCCGTTACTTCTGTGCATTTCTTCGATAATATGGTAAGAAAAATAATGTTTAGAAGAACCTGAATGATTTTAGCCACAGTATTAAGTGCAAGGTCACGATGGATGCCCTTGGGTTTAAGGGTTCTTTTTTCACTTCTTTGTCTTTAGAATAACCTTTTTTATAACAATACTTAAACATATCTTACCTATTATATTTTTTTTTTATGAGGTCAGAGACAAAACACTTAAGCAAGCGTAGTATTAAAACTAAGGGTTATTCTAATTAAATCATTTTGTTATGAAACTGTTTGTGTTTATCTGGGTCGTTGGAAGGTTATACACTATTAGTGTAGTTTATAGCTAACTCTTAAGGAGAAGAGGGGGGGGGGAGTCGGGCGAATCTGCCCTCTCCCAATTTTTTAGAATATCTCTACTGGTTGTTATTTTTTCGAACTGAAACAACTTGCCTTTTTTTTCAAAGCTATGCACTTGATTTAAGGCTACTCTTAAAAAAAAAAATGGTGTCTAGGGTATGACGCGGCGTTGCGTAATAGCGTGCTGGGTACACCGAAAAACTGACCAAAATGATTTTTAATAGAGATTACACGAAAAAAAAATTACGTTTTTAGAATCCACTATTTTTCGTATTTATTTACATAGTTTATTTGGAATATGAAGAATTGTTACCATACTTTGACACCCATCATTGGTAAAAAAATGCAATAGTTGCTTGAAAAAATTAACAAAAAAACTTACTACATTAAATTACATGTGAAAGCTGGACTCTGCTGTACTTTCTGTAAGCATAGATATTTATCAGATATTACTTTGACTACCATTCAATTCTACCAACTTCAGGACGGACTTCAGGATACCCTGTTTTTCGCAGGTATATATTAGGCACTGTCTACACTGCAAGAAAGTTGGGTAATTTGGGGCTGATTTCGCCCAACGTTGATGAAGTTTACATCCCTACCAACGTTGGGCAAAACACAAATAACACTGTTGGGCACACATCCCTGTCCTAATGTTGGGCAAAACTATTTGAGCGGAAACGTGAGCCCATCTGCCATCTCTGGGGTAAAAGCGATACAAATTTTGTGCAAAAGTGTCGATGTACGGGGCTTTTTTAGTTTACCCAACAGTTGGTAGGGATGTATATTTGCCCAACTTGTTGCCGTGTATGTTTTAGGAGTGCCAAATACAACATCAAGGAATGGTGTTCGTGGAGAGCTGTGGAGACATCCTTAGAGCTTCAATGGAACGACAAAAATAAATTCCGAGATATTTTTCGCGATAACCCATCGAACTATTTTTCGCAATTATTGCAATCGCAAAATGACGATATTTTATGAAAGTTTAGAAGATGTATTTCGTAGCTAGTGAACAAATTGTATGTATTTTTTATATTTCTATTGTAGAGCATTGTTGTTTGAAGTAAACATTTATTATTTTTTTAACCAAAATTTCCTATTTTTTCACATAAAGTTGAAGTACAAATAAATTAAATGTATCACGTAATAAAGTTTTTAAATCATTGTCAAATATAATTAATTTTGGTTGAAATTTAGTTTTTTTCAGCCTGTTTATTGGTATTTTTTGTTAATTCAGATTTGTGCAAAAATGAGGGCGCTTTTCAAATTTCAAACTATTGATTATACTTGATTATCGATTATATTGCTTGATTTGTGAAGATTTTGGCTGAAAATGATTAGTAAAATGTTTTTGATATCAGATGCTTCATTTGCATATCTAATTTTGTTAGTACATAACAGTATACCCCTTCTACATTTTAACACAAGTTTTTATGAATAGCGCCATCTATTCTGACACTTTCTGACAACAGTATCTCATTAACAAGTGCACTCTACCCTTCGATCATGGGACATCCTGTAGCTTTATCTAGGATGTTTCATGTGTGCATCAAACAGATGACAATCATCTGTCTGATTAGAGTTACAACGTATAATTGATTGAATGATATAATAACATAACATAATACGTTTACTTGTTAATTTAATAAACCATGATGTAAAATTAATCTACTCATACCGACAGATGTATATCAGTGCTGCGTACAAAGAACTCATTTGATAACAACCACACTTCATCATGAGCAATATTTTAGCTCTTCTCGATTTAATTAAATTTCAAGCTTTATTGAAGTTTAAGTACAAAGTTGACAGGTATTTCAGGTTATGAAGTACCTGACAGCTTAAGAGCAATTTATTTCCGCGTTTAAAAAGACAATTAATCATATGATTGACTGGATCTCGTATTCAATTACTGTTATTTGCTCTTTAACAGATCGACCATCATAGTTGTTATATTATTCCGTTCATTTCATAAGTTCAATACTGTACTGATGTTCAAGAAAAGCTTACGGCAATGACTCTCAATTCAGTATCAAAGTGTGATGCTCCTTGCAATTTAATACCACCCCACATTATTACTTTGGCTACACGAAAAGTGCAGTATATTACAATAACACCATGTTCTCTATAATCCTCAGTATAGCTATTTGTTAAGATGTCATGCATTTCATCAAAATGCATCATACTACATAGATACAACGAGCATCGTCACGTTTGGTATCTTTTCCAATTGAAATTAGATTGATTGGAAGAGGAAATTAGTAGCTCTATAATGTAAATATCAATAGGATTTAATTTACCCGATATACATATATGTATGTAACTAATTTAGAGTGCACAAATGAAGACTTTTAATATTTCAAATATAGTAAAAGTACCTATATAATAAAGCAATGGTATTATGTGGTGGTATACTTATGGATTTTTATCTTTGATTGGATCCTCTAGCTATTCTAATGTCAATGCTAAAGTATTTTTTTCTTTTCTTGATAATAAGTTATTTCATGTCGCCCAATGCACTGTAATAATGATTTTTCTTTCATATTTGTTATTAGAAAGAGGAAATTGAAACTCTTCTTAGAGTAAGCTACGGGAAATTACTAGCTTATGAAGTGATGACAATATTTTCAGATTGCTTTACTATATGGCCTTTGAAATGATAATTAGCTGCATCCAAAAGAGTTAATTTAGAAAGTCTCCAAAGTTCAGAATATCAACACACCAAAAGACACGTGGAATTTCATATAGCTTATATACACATGTATATTAAAATCTTATGATTCTTTGAATCGGTTTTTTTTTTATTTATCGAACCTTTGATAATAAACCGTTGGGTGGTGATATGACAAGAAGGTGCAAAGGGGAAATCATATATTGTGATAATGTTATTTTTGCTTGGCTAGATAGAATGGCAGCTAGTACTAACATCTGTCAGTATAATGGAGACTGCTATTGCCTGATATAACAATAGATTTGTTTGGATGGTTTATTTGCTTCGAACTTATTTAGGCTTTTTAAAAAGCCTAATTAAGTTCGAAGGCAATATTAAAATATTACTTTGAATCAGTAGCCTACGTGATCTTTGTATTGGGTTACCATTAAAAGAAAATGTTTTTTCAAGTGTTATCAAGGTATGTCGTGGTAAGACATGGAAAAATTCGATTTTTAGAATACACAAGAAATAAGTTGAACCAAAAACCGTGCTGGTAGTTTGGGCTGATGCTTATTGCAGACTTGATAATACACTTAAACCCTGTTCACTCTTACTATGATGGTCTTACAGAAGCAAGAATTTTAAATGTTTACACTTAGAGAAGCAACAAGGACAAAATAGTGCTGTAATAAGTTGATAACTAAACCAACCACAACGAGGAAAATATGAAAAATCTACCAATAAGTTGTTTTGACAATCAGTTACAATGTTTACTGGTCGAGGATGTCATTTTTTTGTTACTACACATTTCACACGATATTCTCTTAAAACATATACTGTGATTTCTAAGACCACTCTGACAGTCGGTCATATTTGTTTAAATCTATGCCATTGCATTATCAAGATCAACTCAATACAATTGAGAGGTAAATAAAATGTAACTGACGTTTTCAAGCTATTGAGATTATTTTACTTTTATTACCATGATGCATACCAATATTTTCCATGGGTCTGTTTCCTAATATCTGCATGATATGAACTTTATACTTACTGGACGTGTTAGAATTGTCGATTCCTTCATTTATTAGCAAAAAAAAAACTGACGAAAATTTGACATCTAAAACTTTTATAACGATTTTTAAGTCGCAATTTTTAAGGAACTACTTTGTAACGTCATAATTGCGTAACACCTCGACCAATTTTCATGATCTTGGTATCAATGTAAAGAAGACACCCTACCCTGTACTATAGTTTCAAAAACTGTCAGTACATGTAGGATGGAATCAATTATTTAAAATATAAAAATATTGAATATTTGTCAAAGCTGAGGTGATGCTAATTGTTTTGCATATTTTCCGACATAAATCATTGGAAGCATCATTTTCTTAATGATATATAATAGTTTTCTTTGTGCAAGCGTGCATGAGAAATAAATATTTTTCTTCTTTCGACAAGTATCGGAACAACAAACGGATACATACATGATTGATATTATATTTGAATTTCTAATTGGTTATTCGACATCATACAATGCTTCCAATTATTGATAATGCACCTGTCAAAATCCTAATTAAAATTGAGAATAACTGATCAGCTTCTCAATTTTAACTAAGCTTTTGATAACATTCAATAATATATCTGACACCAAATTAAATTGAACTTTTATTATTTACGGTTTCATCAAACATTTAACAGTGTTGAAAAAACAGATTCACGGGAGAACTAAAGACTATAAAGAAAAACAATTAACAGTCAAACAAACAAAGACAAGAACAAAATATCAGATTTAAATGAAAATGTATGCTTTAAAATTTGCCGAGATACAGTATGTGGAGTATTGCGTTAGAATGAAATGAGGATTCTGCCAATCTGGCACTGTTATTCAAAATAGTCCAGTTTCAGCTCTTTTTTTTTGTATAGATATATTGCAATTGCTATAAACCAATGTTATAGTAGAAATAACATTAACATTGAATCAACTTAATAATGGACTTACCTTTTTGAGGTGCGACGTTTCGCGCCCCATCAAAGGTATCTTCAAGAACACTGATGATCTAGTGTTTTTTGTGCAGTGACCTGTAACAAGCTGTTGACGTCACCTCGGAAATTAACTGAAAACCATTCGCAAACCTCCAAGCTTCCACTAAAGACAAAAAGAAATGGTGTGTGATGTTTAAGTCAGTGAGTACCGCTTATTGTTGAAAAATAGATAACAGTTTTTATTAAATTTTGATTATTTGCTTCTTTGAAAGATAAGATGGTAAACTTATGTTGTATGTATTATCAAGGGACTTAGTGTATTAATATGGCTCAGTATTTTGAGATGTTTCATTTCCGAATTATTTGACATACTTTTTCCAGTGAGATTTACTTAGCGATATTACACAATGAGTATTAAAACGTTGATGACTATATATATACCAATGCTTCAGGGTGTGTTATTTAAGTGATGTTACAATATCATTTCATTGATTGGATATGAAATACGTGCGCTATTACTTTTGTAATGGGTGAACTTCTCTTTTTAGTTTATTAACCATACGTATAGCTTTATCACACGAACGTCTGTTTGAATTCATGGAGTTTATTACATTTTTCGCCCGAGCCTCATTTGTCTGCAAGTAAGTTTTTCATTATGATATTTGCCGAGTTATTTATGATCAAAAATACTAAAGCCTTGTTACTTTGCACATAAATGATCGAGAATTTAACACATTTTACAATTGTGCTTGCTACGAGTGATATTTCTTTTAATTAAGTTTGTACATGATGTTGTTTTTCGTTTAAAAATTTGCTGTTTGATATTCGTAAAAAAAGATTATAATGTGTTTGATCATTACTTTCAACAAACGTCTTGTTTAGAGAGAGAAATGAAATGATAAACCTATATTTAATTTGGTGTTTTCTCATGATTTGCAGGTGTTTGACGTTCGATCGAAACGACCATGAATTTACCATTACAATGAATCCAATTATATTATATACATGGGAGTAAGTTTCCTTCATTTCTGTGAAAACAAAATACAAGAGATAGAGATCGATTATAAAATGCCTCTCAAAATTGTTGATCGCATGCACGAACAGATGTAATTTTCTACCAAGGTTTTTATTAAAGTATAATATTCATTTAATAAAATGTGCATTTTGGCGATTATTGTCTGCCTTAAAATAGCTTTATATAAAATGAGATGTAATAAATGTTCTAGAAGTTATCAGATATTATAAAACGGTGAAATACATTATTGCTTTTTAAACCTTCTATCAATTCAGTTAAAATACTATAACACAATGGAATGTTCAATTTTCTGTTTTGATACAAGGTTCATTGTGATTAAGAGTCGCCGTTGCTTTATCCTTATTATCCTTATGTTTCATTTCTTTGTCTACACATAGATAATAGAGCACATGGATGGTCAACACGATTAACCTTGATAAGCCTTTTGAATCTATGAATGTCTCAGCAGAACTTGAGATTTGAACGGTTTGAATAGCGCGGGAGTTATTATCAATAATAACCAATGGTCCAAGACAATGGGATGTACATAGTTAGCTCATGGTCTAGTCTTTGCTCAATCAACAATTATAATGTCGAATAATGCAATTAATATATTAGGCCTTGCGTCACAAATAGGTCCTTCAAATATGATGGATTTGTTACATATTACCCTAAAAAATTGTAGAAAACATGCATTTTTGCTAAAACTTCTTTACGTATTTGGGAAAGTTTGGTATCATATGAAAGGTCTATTTATACTCTAGGGATGTACAAAAAGTGAAGTTCTCATGATTTTAATTAATGAAGTTATACTTGAAAAAGCAATTAGGGAACACGATGGAGCGGGTGGAGGCGGCGACGGTGGAGGCGGCGCGCATAGGATTACATGCAAAAGTGTATAAAAGTTATGATTTATAAACACATGTATCATTAAAAATAAAAATGCTGGGATCATAATTTTTTGAATATAGTTCAATGAGATATGTATATTGATAAAGCATGTATTGAATATTGACTTGTCATCCAAATTTTGTTGTTTCTTAATGGTTTATATGTGGGTAATTTTCTCTATACATTACTGTACAAAACATGCATTTACACTCAAAAACTTTAAAACGACATATCTTTTGACCGAGTCGACGTAAATGGTATAAGTTATATATTTTTCAAAAGGAAATTTGTCGAGGAATCCAATTATGTGATTGATTTTTAGGTAGTGTATACACGAAAAATCTTTTGACCGAAAATGTCCCAAAAATTAATGAGTCGTTTCATAGATTTTGACCATCCTCAATATTTTGACCACAATGAAATTGGTCACCAAATGAATTATTTTATGGAAGGCTATCATTACATCCTTCAAGTAATGTTTTTGTCATCTGGATACACCTTTCCCCAACAAAATCTCATTGTTCCAAGTTGGTTGACCAAAATGCACTTTTATTTTATTTTGCACCCTGTATAAATTTTACCCATCCCTAAAAATTAGACTTATTCAGGTAAAATTAAAATCCTCGGAAAGTAAGCTTTCCAGCAATATCTATCTTTGTAGGTTTTAAGTGTATATATTCAGAGTTACGATCCATTGAATACAAATTGGCATGGTTTTACCAATGCTTTTGTGTGAAACAAAAAACATGACCAGTTCATGACTTACGTCCAATTACAATTTTAAAAAGCACCACGGTAAATGTTGACATTTTTAGCTTCCTTCAAAGTGAAATTATTTATTCTGGAGTTTCACCGTGGCCTTTTTTTTACACAAGATACACCTCAATTGTACCATGAAAAATAATTCGGCTATTTTTAGTGAACTGACTCTGCAACAGCCTTGTCTACCATTGATGTATACAGCCAAACACCTCCAGTGGGTGTGATACTAGACAATATACCTTTTAGTATAATTGCAAAAGTCTTAACTGTGGGGAAGGCTAGAGATCATTTATGCTTAATTGTGAGACATACATATTTTAAATGGTTTTTGAAGCTGACAATCCATGTGCTCTATTATCTATGGTCTACAATCCATGATGAATGAAATGCTTCAATTCTATACTTAATCAACTTCTAAGGCCACTGCTAAATCGAAATATATTGGAAACACGTTTAACATGTTTAGAATGTAACTCTTTATTTGTCTTTCAAAACGTAAAAGTGTTGGATTAAAATATACAATAGTGATGGATATTATCTCAAGAACCTCTTAGATGATGCGAATAAGGAACGAAGAATCGTACAACCAATTAACATAAAACGTTTCGGTATATCAAAAGATTTGCTATATAAATAGACTTCTGTCAGCGCCTGTTACAAAAGTATTAAAATTATTATTCTATCCTTGTAAATTGTTATGTTCTTTATGCACGTTGATTGGTAAACTTACATGTAAAAATACCAATAGGGTAGTAGTAATTATGAAAGGGTTTAAAATATTTGATTTTTCATCTTTCAAAAAAGCAGTAAATGAGATGACTATTTCAAGCAGAATATTCGATGCAGTCCACTGTAATTCATTTGTCGGTCATTTGCACACAATGAACCAATAAGGCAAAGTAATGCTAATTGGTCTCACTTTAATCATTTTACTTCCAGAACACTTCACGCGTTTATACTTCAGAGCCTGAACAAGATGGCGAATTCAGCATCATGCCACAATTTGTAATTTAAATCTCCTTTGCTGTCTTGACAAACAATCTATTACAAATAAGTATTTAGTGGTTTTGGATGAGCTTTGCAATTTTCGCTGTTTTAAAACTTTTGTCTTATGCAGTTTATATGATAAGAATAACTGAAGAGTAATCAAAAAAATAACCGAAAAATCATGATTTTTTTTAAAAGTAACAATCTTCACAAATTTTGTTCACGAGCAATATTCATTAGGTTCGAAGAAATATACACTTTTTTGATTGATATTAGAAAACGTTTCCAAATGGCGGCCGAATAAATATTTTTATGTCGCGTCAAAAAATTCTTCACTTATCGTTACCTCTTTAAAATACAATGTCCAGTTTCCAAATGACTTAAATTATGGTAAAAAATATGCGGCCGTCATAAGATAAAACTGTGTAACTTCAGATGTATCTTTTTACTTTGTTGTAGTTACATGTATATCTCTTGATCAGCACAAACTCTCATCACATTGAGGGAACTATAATTATTGTTTTAAAAGGGTAGTTCTATGAAACAAAATTGTCAAATTATAAAAATATATGTGGCTGTCCAGCCCGTATGAGCCGTATATGCCAGAAACTTCATTTTGTGCTACAGGTGAAAATACACGTCAAGGTTAAAAAATTTTTAAGACAATCAACAGAAAATATAGGGCTTACTGATATTTGACGCGTTTATCTCAGTTACACGTTTTACTCCCTGACAACCTTTGGCCATAACTTGACCTCTGGAAATCGTGTGAATTTTATTGAGGGGTCATTTTAAGCCTTAAAGCATGATCTTTGCAAATAATTAAAACAATTAAAATGACAAGAGCAGTATTGCGCTTTTCATACGCGAGTGATATGAGACAAAATCAATGCACGCGCGGTCAATTTTGATGCGTCCAATTCACGAGGCCCGTAGGTGCCGAGTGCATTAGACTGCAATAAATGCGCATTTCATACACGAGTGAAATGAGACAAAATCAATGCACGCGCGGTCAATTTTGATGCGTCCAATTCACGAGGCCCGTAGGGGCCGAGTGATTTGGACAGCATCAAAATTTACCGCAAGTGCATTGATTTTGTCTCATTTTACGAGCATAATGGGATGCAAATGTATTAACCTAATTCATACACGGCTGAAAAATAATATTGTATCTTTTATGAACAGAAATAAGACCATTAATGTGACCATCAAAATCCGAAACTTCTCTTAACTAAATTAATAATCACCCGACAAAAACAATGAAACATTCATACGCACAAAACGCCCGCTACGCAAACATGAGTGCAACAATGGTGTTCTTTAAAATATCAGGATACTCCAAGCATTTCCAAAGTTCCTGCATAGAATGTTCCTCAAATGTCCTCAAGTTATAGCCGAAACAATGTTGAAACACCGTAGACGCTTTAATATCTGTAAAATCAAATGTCCCTCCATCTGTATGGTATCTCTTATGGACCAGGCTTAATTTCCATTAAATCAAATAAACCCGGATGTCCAACTCTATTCTATATATTGCTTACTGGTGGTTTTATTTTAATATGTATCGAGTGAGTCAATAAAAGAGCAATAGTTGACACGGGTGCCATAATTAAAGAACAATATAAATACTAAAGAAATAACTTAAATTTCTAAGTAGAACATGAATAAACCTTTAGATTGTTGAAAGAACGGGGATAGTTGATACAAGCATTCCACAGATATGCTTATTTTAAGTTGGTGGTGTAAAATAATATATGTCCAACTTGCAAGCATTCTGATCACCATTATTTTACAAGCCCTTTTCTGGATGCCTTCAAGAGTATCTGATTGTTTGAAGGAGAGTGTAGAGTACCATATGGCATTGCATATTCCAGTAAAGGTCTGATATAGCCAGAATATATGGTAACAAGTTCTTCGGTGTTGAAACCAAAATGCTTAAGAGTGCTAAGCATGTAAAGACGTCTATTAGTATTTTTGCACAAATGATCAACCTGTATTCCTGGCACTTTAAGTCACTTTGAAGCCATACACCAAAAACAATTGCAATGGAAACAAAATATAAAAGAGTAAGTGCCAATTTTCAAATCAAGATGCGGAGGAGGAACTAGTATAAAGCAAACTTGAATAGGCTGACACTTCAACTGGTTTACCTGCAGTTGGTTCTTATCACACAATTCCAGAAAACCATCAAGATCTACCAGATTTTACTCCATGTAGTGCTTAAACAAGTTTCTGCAAACGTTAGATCATTCACGTATTTCAAATAGGAAGAATAACAATTACATACAACGTCATTGATGACAATCTCTGTGTATTTAACTTAAACGTGCCCTTGGTTTGATGTTTATATGTGTGGTCATGAACATGAAAAAACACACGTCCGTAAAATCTGCCATTTAGATATGGTGCCAGCCTGTATGGCGGGTTATTCAAGATGGAAACCAAAAGATAAAAAAATGTGATGGCTCACCCCGAAAGGGGGGCGGGGGCTTTGCAGATAATATCAATTGTATCATTTCATCTGTCATAACATTTTCTTAGCTGAAAAGACACCTTATTTGTTGAAATTGATCAAGGCAATCATATTTTACAACAGAAAATGTGCTGGAAATTCTATTTATTTTCTTTATTTCCATTTGTGATGCAATCACAAATGGTCTGTTTTGCGCCGTTTCTTTCTTTCTTCTTTCTTCTTTACCCTGCCAAAGGCTTTGGCAGGGTATTGTTTTTCACATGTTTCTTTCTGTTTCTTTCTTTCTTTCTTCTTTCTTCTGGCAACACTTTGATGTCTCATAACTCTGGCATACAATGAACTATTTTGACCAAACTTGGGTGAAGGGACTAGGGTCACCTCCCATTTATGTCACCTGACCCCTGACCCCTCACAGGTCATGTAGGGGTCACGGGGTCAAAAACTTGATTTTCACGAAAAAAGTTTTTACTCACGTACATTACATGCTATGGTCATGAAATTTGGGGACATGAAACCTCTAGACATTGTACATAAAAGTTATGGGGTGGCAAAAATGTGTGGGGTCAAATGGGGTCACAGGGGTCAAATAAAAAGGGTCACATTTTCAAGTTTGTCCGATTTCAACGTTTGAGGTGTCAAATTTTTCGTCTTGGACCAACGATCAAAAGAGTCCATGGTGACCTCGTCGTCCGATCCTTCCTTGGGGGTCAAAGGTAAAAAGAAAGGTCTATTGAAAGGTCAAATTTTCAACCTTGTCCGATTTCAACGTTTGAGGTGTCAAATTGTTCGTCTTGGACCAACGATCAAAAGTATCCATGGTGACCCCATTGTCCGACCCTTCATTGGGGGTCAAAGGTCAAAAGAAAGGTCAAATTCTCAACTTTGTCCGATTTCAAAGATTAAGGTGTCAAATTGTTCGCCTTGGAACAGCGATCA
>JXSR01S011321.1:9556-23338 GCA_000969725.1 Ophiothrix spiculata
TAGGCCACTTGAAGCTAATGACCTATTAGCACTTGGGTTGTGTTATTCTCCCCTACGCAGCTCCCCAATGCGTTTGGGTTAATGAGGCAAGTGTACGTAATGAGTGGTTTGCCCAGGTTCACAACACGTTGGGGCTCACACTTACAACCTTCCATTTATGAGTACTGCACTGTTCCGCTAAGCCACATATGTAATGTGTGTAATAATGTAAAAATTCTAGCAATTTGCCCTGAAGCAGGATCTAGAGTTCAAAATAAATGGTAATTATTTACTGGAAATATATCTATTAAATGTACTTAAGCAACATATACCTAATGAAAGTGCAGGATATCAGACTTGTATAACATCTTACTAATTGAATTTGAAGAGGAATTTGCAATCATCATTGAGTAAATAATGCTTAATGTTTGTATAATATCTTTCCTACTTATAGACACTTTCTTTAAACATTGTACATCAATATATTCTTAGATGGCATCTTTGATGTGTTACAAAGTGCCATTTTATCTCCTCATTCTTGAAATAGAACAGACACATTATTTACATGAGGCATCCTCAAGGCATGGGTATATTTGGATAACATTTAATCATCTTCAAACATTGAGATTTTTTCTTAAAGTCTTATTTGCATTATCTCATCAAATAAATTGAGAAAGATGTGTTTTAGACCTGGTTGAAATCCTTGTACAATATCTCATCTATTGAAAAGCGGTGACTTATGTATATCATATCATCACGATTATATCGATTACCTATTTTCATTTTTAAATTGTCACATTTTGTATAAATATTTTGTTCATCATCACGTACATACAAAATAATTATTATATCAACTTCAGGTAAGTGAGGTGCTTAAGCAATACAAGGGGGTATTAAAAAGTCACGCTTGTCAACTCGCACGCATATGCAGTGTGTGAGGTCCACAAATGTATCAAGTTGAATGTACATGAATGTACATCCCAGGAATCTACATGGATGTGCATTCCATCCAAGCTCTCATGTAGTTTGCCCCATGAACTGTTTCATTTCATTCTTACCTTATTTAAGAACATCAGTTTAATGACTTAACATTCATTTTGTGATTATAACTTACATATTATATGGTGTTATCATAATTACTACTTAACCGTGAGCAAAATGTTTGCAAAAAATGAGACATTTCAGAGTTTAAAAAAATAATGTTATGATATGCATAAAATAACAGTTGTTGATAGATGAGATATTATTCTACAGGAATTTCAACCATTTATAAAACACCTTTCTTCTCAATAGGTTTGATAAGATTATGCAAATAGACTTGAGGAAATAATCTCAGTGTTTGAAGATGATTAAATGTTATCCAAATATACCCATGCCTTGAGGATGCCTTATGTAAATAATGTGTCTGTTCTATGTCAAAATTGATGAAATGAAATGGCAAGTTGTAACACATCAAAGATGCTATCTGGGAACATGTTGATGTTGCAATGTTTAAAGAAGTGTCTATGAGTAGGGATGATATATTACAAACATTAGTTTTGAAGTAATTATTGTGAATTCTCATTCAAATTTTATAGCAAAATGAATGCATGCTCTATGTTGCAAAATGGTATGAGATGTATTTAGGTACATGTGGTTAAGGTGTATGAAATGGGATCAGGTAGAATAAGTCAATCCAGATGCAATATCTGCTTCAGTGCCATAACAAGGCTTCACAAGAGTTTTAAATGAAACATAAAGTACACTTTTTCTTTTTTAGTTTAACCAACAACTGATGAGCAAAAACAAAAAGGGTCTCATGAGTGCTTACAAGTGGAAGTTATTTTTACTATTTTTACAATGATAGTTACATAAATGATGACACTTACAAAATTTTCCAAAACTTAAATTTGTATTTCAAAGAGATGTCATTTCCAATTAATTGACAATGTAGTTCTCTTAAAATGTTATAATGCACAAAGAACATTGTCTTTTCTGAAAAAAAATGCTGATTAGATACTCACAGTGACCTCCGAGTGCCCTGGTAGCACTTCAGACGTTTCATCCACTCCACCACCTTTTTCACCTGGCTTTGGTTTGGGCTTGCTGTGATCGCCATAGAACATGCTAGTCCATCTACAAAATGATACAGAAAATTAAAAATTGAATTATTGATGTTAAGCACAGGGTATTATATCTATAGTTTGAAAATTGCCTTGGATTACATAACCATACAGTTTATACAAATCTGAAATGTTCTTCTGAAAAATATATATTTGATTGAAAAAACAAATCCTTCAGCTTTTCACAAACTATATGAAAAGTGTAACTTAGTCTTGTTTGTGTTGAAATCTAAAATTTACCAATAGTAACATATTTCTTTAAAAATTTAGAAGACAATATTGTATTAGCAGAAATTGTGGTAATATTTTGTATAATATGATCTGTTACGCTTGTATATTGAACTAACAAAAAGTTGTGTTCTGCAATTCTGCTCATCATATTATTTTACTGGCACTGGCTTTAAAAATTCACCTGTTTTTACTGTTTTTTAACTTTTAGTTTTTGAGACACATTTGAATTCATGTCTTAATCTTATAAACCAAAAGCACAAAACATGTTTCTCAAGTTACGGTATTCTAGTTTAATAAGATATTGATTGAATAATTCAAAACTTTCTGTGGCTTTAATACACCAACAGTTCTTGATGGACCCCAAAGGCTAGTATCATTAAACAGATTGTCTGTACTACTTGGTTTGGTCACTTGGGCAAATTAGTAGTAAAACGATATAAAGATTATTACAAAGAAACAAAATCTAACATTCTGATATAATGCACATTTTTAATTATCTGTTTTAATTCATTTTCTTTTTTTAGGAGAAACTTTGAACAGATCATTACCAATGCTGATTTATAAAGATTGTACTTTACATGTTATCATCTGCTCAGCAGGTTAGGGGCTCGTTTCATAAAGATTGGAATCAAGCGTACGTTTGATTTCATGCATAAATTTACATTGTATCATCCTATTTTACGCTTGATAAATCAAACGTACGCTTGTTGTAAAGAACATATTTTGCAGCGAAACATGATGTGCACTATATCACTTAGGCAAATTAGTAGCAAACAGTTAACAGATCTAAATATCATAACAAAGAAACATAAAATAAAATCATCCTATTTTACACTTGATAAATCAAGCATACGCTTGATTCCAATCTTTATGAAACAGGCCCCAGACCTGTTGGCATTGTTGTAAAGATCATATGTTGCAGCAAAATATGACATGCGTTATATCAGAATTTTAGAATATGTGACGTGATCTAACAAACCCACCCGATGACGAAACCTACATGTTACTTGTTTTGATATGACTCTACAATGCATTGTAACCTGGTAGAGATCTGTGAAACGAGTAAGTTGTAGGTTTCACCAAACAGTGGGTTTCCCCAGGTAACTTCACATATTCATTATAAGAAACATTTGCAATTAGCGGCTTAGTGCTATAGGGTGTCAAGTCACATATGCTTAAAGTTGGTGCCATAATTTCTTGAACAGTTTAAAGTCTAGTACAAAAGTCTAGAGTGCGGCGCCAGATTGTATGTTCTGTCAGAGGAATTGTGGATTTAAAAGAGTTTTGGCTACTGGATGTAACAACAAAACCATGTGAAAAGCATATTATTTTCCAATGCAACAAGTACATACATGCTCAACTGATTTTCTGTAAACTAACCTAAAGTGACTTGATACTGTATTTCACTAAGCTCCTAAATTCAAAAAGTTCTCAAAGACATTTTAGTATCAAATAACAGGAAGAGAAGTTATAAAAATTCATAAAGTTCTCAAAATGTAAAACATTTTAGTATCAAATAAGAGGAAGAGAAGGTATAGAAATTCATACACTGTTGTTTCAGAGGCAGGTTTCTTATCAACTGAAGTTCAAGTGAGGAAAAGACTACAGGAATGCATTAATATTAAAGAATTTGATCGTTAAAACTACCAGCTTAAAGAATTATTATTCTAGTTAGAAAGGAAAAGGTAGTAAAATTTTGATCATATAAAAGTTGGTTTTCTATCAAGAAACTACTAGTTGAGTATAAAATTAATATTACAAGTTAATATTAGTAAGACAAGGAGGAAATTAAAAGGTTAAATTTGAAGTTAAAGTCAGGAATATGCATTAATATCAAAGAATTTGATCATTAAAACTACCAGTTTAACGAATTATTATTCTGGTTAGAAAGGAAAGGTAGTACAATTTTGATCATTTATAAGTTGGTTTTCTATCAAGAAACTACTAATTGAATATACAATTAATATTAAAAGTTAATATTAGTAAGACAAGGAGGAAATTAAAAGGTTAATACAAGCAAAGTTTATAAAACTACAAAAAAAGTTAAAAGAAGAATATTCTCAACTAAATTTACAAGTATTTGGACTTGGTAATCACGTGAGTTTTATCTTATTTTGGGTGTTATGAGATAAACATTACAAAAAGAAAACAACAAATTCCTCTCTCCTAGTCTATGCAAACTGTGGTTCTGACAACCAGAGCAAGTTCTCTGGTGACCAAAGTCACAAACCACAAAAGACTTGGTCATTTAGAGGCATTATAAGAATAAACTGATCCAATTTTATACAAAAACAAAAATCTTTTGCAGCGACACAAATTATTTTGACGCTCTTTACTAATAATGTTTAACAGATGTGGTTCATGATTTTGAATAAACGTTATAACATAACATAACATAACATAACATAACATAACAAAACATAATTTATTTATTTCCACATACATGTAAATACAGTGCTATAAAACTGTTATTAGATTTTGCCTTCTTGTATAAAACTGGATCATATTTAAGTATTGAAAGTAACATGGTTAAGAATAATACTATTAAGAAAACTGTCTGTTGTAAACGATACGTTTACCCTTACATTTGCTAGTAGTTGTAAGTATCATAAGTACAAAAATGCATTAAAGAAATTTAGTTAAAGAAATTTAGTTAATACATATCTTCAAGCAAAAAACACATATTTATGAAATTTAAAACCCTTTTGTACCCTTACGAAAATAGATTATCAGATATGTGTGCAATTTCACAAAATTTCACCTGAAGAACATAATCACACTACACTACACAAAAAATAGGAAATAAATAAAACACAATTGATGCATAACCTTCAAATTCA
Source organism: Ophiothrix spiculata (assembly GCA_000969725.1). Lineage (NCBI taxonomy): Eukaryota > Metazoa > Echinodermata > Ophiuroidea > Amphilepidida > Ophiotrichidae > Ophiothrix > Ophiothrix spiculata. The sequence continues at coordinate 14,709 of JXSR01S011321.1, forward strand.
TAATTCCATCTCTGTAGGAACCTGATCACAAATTGGTTGAAGATTAAAACTAAATTGATGTGCAAATGATGATTAATGATAAGTGAAAGTGTTTGAATGGTGGCAGGTGCATTTGAAGCAATCAATGAAGCTTTTCATAGGAGAAAATTGATTCACATTAATGTAGATCTTCTTAAATCCAGATGAATAATAATGTTTGAAATGATTAAGACTTCAGGAAATAAGCAAGCATTGAGATATTTTAATGCGGAAAATTATTTAACAATAAATAGATAGATTTCTGTGCAGTGCAGATATGTCATAACCCTTACAAAACAAGTCGTGCAATAATTTACAGTGAAAAAAGAAGCTAAATTGTCAAATGGAATGAGCTATATTTAAATACAACAGTCCACTGAGATGTGAAATCTGCAAACTGCTTTACTAATGTGCAACTAAATATTAACAACATCTATGTTGATCAACTTTTCAGAATCAGTATCAAACTGTGACACAAATCTTTATCTTTTTAATATTCAAAGTCTTGAGGTCATCAACATCGCCAATCCTTGAAATTGATTTATCATCATCCACCATAATTCCTTGATGAGCAATGACTAATTCTGTGTAACTCAATAAGTATCGACAACTAGTGGATTATGGTAAACTTGATTAGTGCTTACATGTAAGATATAAAAGAATACAGCTCTGGCGGACATCCATGTAGGAGGTTCTCAAATATCAGTGGCATATAGAGTAACAAGATATATACAATCATCAATGATAAGTATTCAAATAAAATCTTCTTAAATCCAGATGAATAATAATCATAATATTAATATTGGTTAATTGTTTTAAATGTTCTACTACTCAATTATATATTTCTCTCACCATTCTAAAATTTGATTAATTCAAAATATTCTAGTATAGGTTATAGTATTGTATGTATCAATACAGCTCTCTGTGTTTTTTTTATTTCCTACCCACATTGCAATATTGCTTAATGATATTTAATTTTAATCAAATGGAGTCAAAATCTAATCAGATTGAATGTCTATAAATTCTCAAAATACCTATATTTGTAATTCAGCATTTACCTGATATTCTACCCTCGTCTCCTTGAACAAGTTCGATGTTATTTTTGCTCACTGTAAATTTATTGAGAATTAACTAGGTAATATTAGTTCTAGGTAGTGTTATCTTTATAAATACATGGTTGTACATTCATTCCCAATGGGTAAACTGTAAATAAACACACTATCGTCAGCTTTACAAATTCTTCATGTTAACTTTCTGCTAACTCAAAACCTAGTATCGCATCTTGTTATACAGTATGTTTCAACAAACCACAACATTTGGCTTCAAAATGCAACATTATTGAGGCTTCAAATTCTTGGGTCATATATATCCCAGTAGGAATTTTCATTACCAGCTTAGTTATCCATTTTTGACAAGCTCTGATAAATTGCCAGTCCAATTACCTGGGGCAAGTAGATGTTTCTTTGGACAAGCTGCTTCTTGTATGCAGTGTCCGATTGAGCAATCATTCTCCAAAATGAAATTGAACAATCATATTGTAACATTTGCATCACAAAATCAAATTTGTAATCTCTTTTACAACTTATAAGCTCAATATATATACAGGGTATAATAATTTATACATACCTAGGCTATACAGATAAACATTGTAAATACAGGCTTATTACTACTATCGACCTATGCCAAAAGTATTTTGTTTAATGGAAAAAGGCGGTATAGCTCTCACTCATGTGAATTGACAAATCTTTAAACATTTATTCAGGATCATGCAGTATTGTGCCCCATTTCAACTATGTTACGATTCTGTCTGAGAGCCTTCCTTAGTATTTTCATACAAGCCTTTGCATATGACATCTATGCTTGATCTTCCACTACATGGAACAAAACCCAAAATTGTTCTTAAAAATGGTTCTAAATAGTACATACCTCTCACTTAGGCCAAAAAAAATGTTTGCCTGTACTCCACCGACCAACCCGATATTTTGAGGCCGACCCTTACTTTTTTTTAAATATGCAGTTGGAAAAACCCCACAAAACTTGCTCTAAAACGGCTATCAAGTTCTGAATAAGATCCCAATTTCTATTCTTTTTTTTAATTCAGACCGACAGACCCCATCTTTTTGGACCATTACTAGTACAACCAAACATTTTTTTTTTTGCGTTATGTAAATTGACATATCTTTATGCATTCATTCAGGATTTCATATTCAGGGTTGTGCTCCATTCCATCCGTGTGAGGGATTTTGTCTGAGAGCCTTCCGGAATGTATAACGTGTTTTGTTAACGTGTTTTGCATATGACGTCTATACTTTTAACTAAACACATACTAATTCTTATACCAGATGAAAGTTTGAATGTTGCTCTGGCATTCAACATATTATAATATGATTATAATATTCAATATATTTTTGTATCATGGAAAAATGGCATACCTCTTACTTATGTAAATTGACAGATCATTCTGCATTCATTCAGGATCATGCAGTGTTGTGCTCTATTTCAACCATGTTAGGGATTTTGTCTTTTGGAATGTTTAACAAGTGTATTTACATATGACGTCTATACTTTTAACTAAACACACACAAATTCTTATACCAGATGGAAGTTAGAATATTGCTCTTGCATTTAACAAATATATCTTTGTATCACAGATACGGAGATATGGCATAACTCCTACTTATTTAAACTGACAAAATGTTTATGCATTAAAGGATTTCCCATGCAGAATCATGCTCAATTTAACCTGTATTAGAATTCTGTCCGAGAGCTTTTCTGAGTGTTTTCATACAAGTGTCTTTGCATATGACATCTACAATTGATCTGAAGACATTAAAAATTTATTTTTCATACAGACAGGAACCTATATAAATACTCCTGAAGCTAGTTCTGCTAAATTTGTTTTTGTTTTTGATTGTCTGTTGTTATGCATACCTTTTACCGATGTAAATTGACGAATCTTTATGCATTCATTCAGGATTTCACATGCAGTGTTGTGCTCCATTTCACCCATGTCAGGGATTTTGTCTGAGAGCCTTCCTGAGTGTTTAACAAGGGTCTTTGCATATGACGTCTACAATTGAACTGAAGACATTAAATAAAATGTCTTTATCATACAAACAGAAACCTATCAAATTGAATCAATGCTTCTGAATTCAGTTTCGGCTAAATCTGTTTTTGTTTTTGTTTGTCTGTTTTTGTATATACCTTTTACCAATGTAAATTGACAAATCTTTAAGGATTCATTCAGGATTTCACATACAGTGTTGTGCTCCATTTCAGCCGTGTTAGGGATTCTGTCTGAGAGCCTTCCTGAGTGGTGTTTTTGCATATGACGTCTATGCTTGTACTGAACCAGACACATTCCTTCCCAGTCTGGGTTTCAATTTCAGAACAGGTAATAGAAGTATGTGGAACTATAAATGCTGCATATTTGACATATTTCAGGCAAAGCCATACATTTCTTTTATTTATTTTTTCATTCATTCTTTTTTATAGAGGGTTTTACTGGTTCAGTGACAAGCACTGCTTTTCAATCAGGCCCTCGTTGTATATTACATATATTGATAAAAGATATACATCATACACTATTTACAAGATATCATATAGTATTTACAATCAGTTACAAATAAGTAATAATTACAAATAATTATAATGGCAATAAAATGGCTTCTAAAAATTACGATATACATATATAACATCTTTTGATTTTTCTTGTGTTTTTCGGATTTAATTTCCACCTATCCCTATAGTTTTGATTTGTATGATATACTTTCTACCATCCTATTGCATTTACCTAGCAGACCATTATGCTGTTGCTTGTAATCTTATGAAGGTATGTGACACAGTCCACAACTATGTATGCTTGCTGAATATTTGACATATTTCAGACAAAGCCATACATTTCTTTTGATTTTTCTGTGTTTTTAGGATTTTCTTTCCATCTATCCCCATAGTTTTGATTTGTATGGTATACTTTCTACTATTGCATTCACCTAACAGACCATTATGCGGTTGCTTGTAATCGTATGGCAGTATGTCACACAGTCCACAACTATTCAGTTTTGATCTCATTTAATTGTTTTAGCCATCAGAAGCAAATGATACCATTATATATGAATGCAATGTTACAACTGGTATATCAATTAAGCCAATAGAGCTTACTTTAGCAATTAAACGTATAATTTAAAGCACAAAATTTAACATTTATACTAAGTATGAACTGCAGGTATCAAATAAAATGAATATATTTAAAAAAATAAACAGAATCAAAACCGGAAATAAGATTTGTACGGCAAAGGAAAAAGAAATTGGCAATCAAATGGCTTCTATAAAAATACATAGGAAAAAAAATATATACATTATATGACATCTTGCATGTTATTGGGAACAACACCACATATCCAATATTTCTAATTAAATCAGTTACCATGGTGATTGAGGAAGCCAAACCAGTTATCTCATCACATACTCCATTTTGCATTCCTTTTCATCTCATGACAAATGATTATTCTTCTAATTAAAACTGACAGAGATAAACCCGGGAGGGCACTCATATTATACATTGTGTGAATAAAGGTTTTTCGAAATATCCCCTAAACAAATTTTAGCTTTCTTTACAAAAATCCCCGCAACAAAGATTTAGCAGTGTTACCTTGAATTTTACCACAATATAATAAGATTTTTATCTTTGACTTTTGAAAAATATCCCTTTTTTTGTTGAAAATCAGTAGTTTTGTTTTGACATACCCCCCTTCTTGTAGAAAATCAGTATAGATCCCTAAACACAATCAGTGCTTTCCCTGTTGCTCAAAAAATACCACCCCTTTTTCCTTGGTTTTTTTGTCCATGCATGTGTACACTAATATAACTTAGTGGCTCCTGGGAAATTAAACTGGTTCGTGTTCTATATAGTTGCCTAAATCAACATTTGTGTCAGTTACAAGGTATCTCACACATTTTACAAGACAACGTAGTTAAGGGTAAAAAATAAGTATAAATTAAATCTTGACAACCAGACAAATATACTCACTGAGAGAGTATACACATTCATATCAGTTATGGATATGTAAAAGAATAATTTTCACATTCTAACATCTCAAAAATTAGAAGACATGGACTGTTTCTTCTTTAAGCATTTATCTATATCTGTCTTTTACACTTTTATTTTAACTAAAATACAGTTCTATTCTGAATAAGACATTGGAATAAATAATGGTTCTTTTGTTTCATTTTCCTCTTTTCTTTTCTTCCGCACAAACACTGAACAGGTGGTAATTGTGCTCTTGTTTTTTTAATAAATATAAATTCATTAAGAATTGCATACAATTTACATTGATCACAAAATATAAACAAAGAAAACATAAAACAAAACATATCAAAGATATTGAATTTTACATGAAAAATGAAAAATAGAGTTACAAAAATGAAAGAGATTTGTCACTGTCATTCCAATTATTTGCTGATAGAACTTGTTTCTGATATGATGTCCATTATATTCAGAGATATCAATGATAAGCAATATGGTTGCACCATACCTCGCCTCAAGCTAGATGTCATACAAATGATTGAGGTGGACTGGGATGAGCATACAAGGCTGTTTACTGGTGGTAAAGCTGAAACCCTAGCTATTTGTATAAAGGTTGTCAGTGACCATATCTGCCCACAAGGGAAATCATACCTAATCAAAGGATCTCAACTGAAAAATAAACTATAAAGCTCTCTGCTATGATTTTTGGAGTCTGTTTATTGTAATACAAGTCCAGTAGCAAATCCATGGAGTAAAAAGGAGGTGCCAGTCCACATAAATTACCAAAATCCTACAAAATTGACATAATTTTGACATTTTTTGATACAATTATCCTCTCAGCCCATAAAACGACCACTTTTGTAAGATCATGGATCCATCATTTAAGTCTGTATAATACCTTGCACACCTCCAACAAGCAGGTAGAGGAGCTGATGGAACATGACATCCTGCAAAGTAAAGCATGGGTGTGATTTGGACTTGTGACCAAGTGGTTAGGAAGTCTGGCCAATACTGCACACTACTGCAAGAGGATACAATTCAGAAGGAGCACACCAAAGTGTTTGAAGAAAACCTGCTAGAATGATTATAGGTTAATAAATGCGCATTTCATAAGCGAGTGAAATGAGACAAAATCAATGCACGCGCGGTCAATTTTGATGCGTCCAATTTACGAGACCCCTAGGGGCCGAGTGCATTGGACAGCAGTCAAAATTTACCGCAAGTGCATTGATTTTGTCTCATTTTACGAGCATTATGGAATGCATATTTATCAATCTAATTCATATACGACAGAACAATAAAATTGTATCTTTTGTGAAAAGAAATAAGGCCTTTGATATGCATGTCATAAACCATTCACGAAGGAAATGAATCTAGAAAACGCTTAGCCGGGGACATTTTAGTAAGTGGCCAGCCTTTGTGTGGAAACCAATATCCGATAATCAAACATTGGATATTTACATTGTAGTCACTAGACCGTATTAAGCTTATTTGCTGAAGCATGCATCCGAACCTGATACCCGATTGTGTCTGTGATTAGAGCAAATAGAATTTCTGCAAGAGAGATTCTAGTCTATTGATTCACACAGAAGCATTGTCATGTTAATGGGAACTTGTGCAAACTGGTATCGCTCATAGCAAACACTGTGGTTTAGCTTGGTTTATTGGCAAATCTTATCAAGGTAATTGAGTGTAACGGGATTTGTAGGAAAAGTAAACACAAATGTAGTGTAGAAATTATCGTATAGCGTTTGCCACATGGTTCATCAAAATCCAAAACTTCTCTAAACTAAATAAATTATCACCCAACAAAAACAATGAAACATTCACACACACTAAACGCCCACCACGCAAACCGGAACGCAAGAAGCGCAGCGCATTGTGAAAATCCACCGCATACTTTATATTCTTGCGTTCTGATTGGCTAGGTGACACGCGCAGCACACGTGGAGTGTATGAATATGAATTAACAACCAAATTCACATACAACCTATAGTTTGACCTGGTATCAAACGAATCATTTCGCCAACCCATACCCTTAGTACATATGATACTACAGTAAAAAGAGGACCAAAATGGTGTGATAGAGGTAAAGTAAAAACTGAATCTTATTAGCTACCAACTCCATCTCCAAGTGCTACAGTGCTCCACAAACCTGTAGGACAACACAACTTTAAAGATTGCACTGGCTATATTATTCAAACAAATGACAATAGAGAATTATGGAACATCATCTAGAAACATTGCATTGCTCACAGCAAAAATTCAAATCCAGGGATGCTTTCAGATTTGAGTAGAACTCACAAAAGGCAAAACACTAATTTGCACAAAACCTGCAGGGCTCATGCAAACACATTACAACCTCAGCAAAACTTTAAAAAGAACACTACTTGAAAAAAGGACAGCTTTAAACTATAAAACACAAGTCAAAATATGCCTAATGGAAAGTGTAACAATCCAAGGATGAGTTCACTTTTGATTCTGGCAACAAAATATATAAAACAATACACGTGCCATGGATGTCAGACGTAAATGGATCTATAGGGACTTAAACACATTACTGAAAAGTAGGGCTGGATACCTAGAAACATAGCAATGACTAAGATATGTTTCATGAAAACTGTGCTGCAGATACAGAAAAACTAGAACAAAATTGTCACATTTGAGAAACTTGAAATGTATTTTCAAAGAGTCATAATTGATTACAAAATCTTTAACAAAAATGGCAGTGGAAGACTACAGATGTGCTAGATATGATATTTGTGGCGAACTAATCTCGATCACTACTTTTTAAAAGAATTAGAGTGAGATGTAGTTCTGTACAGATAAATAAAGTGAAATTTAATAACAGTCAAAATAACTCATCTGAATATCACTTTAAATACTTGCAAAATTTTATCCCCCCTCCGATTAGTGTCACAATTATTCAAACATTGCATATGACAAATATGGCAAGCTTTACCCTGCTCAAATTTATCATTTTAAGCTGTATTATGATTTTTGGATTGGATAAAACTGAGTGGTTGAGCATAAAATATATTGGTTTTGATTTGGTTTTAATAAAATCATCAAATCAAACCAATACATTTGGTGTTAATAAAAGCATTAAAAGATTATCTGAAAATACAAAGATATATTTTAAACTCAAATAGCTGAGTAGCAAATTGAATTTAGTAGGCAATAGTTCAGAGTTTAGAGTATAAGCCTATGCTTATGATCACAATCATTGTATACCTTGATATTTCAGTCAGCATGCAGTTTAAATGACTTGTATTTTATCAGTGGAGGAAGGAGTCGCCACTTAAAGATTTGAAGCCAGGTTAGATGGGTGCTATACCAGACTATTAATGATGTTTCAAAACCTCAACTGGAGAGATCATCCTACCAGGGAGGTGATTTACCAAAACTATCAGAAATAGTGAGAGGTCACCGCCTAAACTTTGCTGCTCACTGTGTTAGACGGCTTGAGGAACCAGTGTCTGAACTAGTGTTCTGGACGCCCACCCAAGGGACACGTGCACAGGGAAGACCAAGGCTGACCTACCCAGTACTTCTTACACAGGATGCTGGCATTGATCAAAACGAA
>JXSR01S011321.1:33960-47750 GCA_000969725.1 Ophiothrix spiculata
CATGCAAAAACAGTGAGCTACGTTACCGTGATCTACGTTACTACTGCCCTCTACAGAACTTATAACTACCGTTTCATGACTTTTCTATGCACTGACAGTGCATATGAAGGATACACTTGCCTACAAATGCAAAATATTGGCGAGTATCAATACTTAAAAATTGAGCAGGTAACGTAGCTCACCCATTGCCCACCACGTAAAAATGGGTAAGTCTTTGTAACAGGAAAAATATAGAAGTGGTGTTGACAAATCACTTGGATTCAATGTCCATGACTAGTTTACTAATAAAAAACGCTTAAAATAAAAATATTTGAGCAACTTTATTTTTTCATTTTTTTCAACTGCATTGGCACCCGATTTTTCGGAATGAGCGGTATCATTGTTGTGTTATTTGTGGAATAATAAAAGACAAGTTTTTCAAAGCTGTTTTAATGCTTGATACATTTGTACACGGGAATTTTTAAGAAAGGGAATCAATATTTGACACTTGAGGTTTATGAAAAAACAAAACAAAACAAATTGTCCATACAACTGCAAGCTGGCTTTGAAAATCACTTTTAGCTAAAATTCCCTTACCCATCAGTATAAACATTTTGATAAAAAAGCAACAAATTTTACTCAAATTAAATGTTTCCAAAAGTAAATTTCTATGGCAAACTGGATGTTTTTCCTATCATAAATATCACTCAATCACTATACCAAAATCAGGAAAATGAACTCCAAGTCAATGTAAGAAAATCACCCCTTCTCAGGACTTGTCACCATCTTATTGTGATACATGGGGTCGACTTTTTGTACTCCCAGAACGTGCAAATAAAGCTCAAAATGCCATAAAGGCAGCATGTGGATTTTATTTCTCGAGTAAATCAAGTCTGTGCTTCGGACAGCGTTTATATGTAGACTTGCCCTAAAAATGTTGCATTCCTACCCACAAAGATAAATTAATCAACTGATTTTATACAAACCTGAAACAAATCTATTTAGATTCCCATTCTGCCACACATTATTTTTTCATGATTTAATATCAACCAAAAATGCTTAAAGACAAAGTGGCTGAGTAAGCATTAATATAGTCACTGGAACTAGATATTGAAGATAAGCTCTTCTGACATATTTTGATTTGAAATTGACATTGTATTAAATAAGATAAACTAGCAATTTGTAATGACTTTCTTTGTTGCTTCTGGCATATTCTGATTTGAAACTGACTTTGTATTGAATAAGATGCCAGTGTTTTAACCACTTTCTTTTACAAGGAGTCAGATAGCACCTCAGGAAATCCCTCGTCTGCCATGGCAATACAAAGAATTTACGACGCAAATGGCATCAGAAATCATTTGTGGTCAAATTCAATTGATATGATGTCAAATATAGCACCAAACAATTTTTATCAATCAAAAATATCAAAATGAAAACAGATCAAAAGGATACTGTATCAGTTGGATCTATTATGGCATTTTTATACTGCATTTAGAACTTAGTACTGTCTCAATTTATGCATGTAAATTTAGAGTGTGTCATAATTTCAAAATTAAAGATCCAATTACTGATAATCACTTACAATTGAAAAAATAAAAAAGAACGAACATAACTCTTAAATTCAAAATGCATAAGATATATGTTTATTATAGGTGCATTCTTTATCAAGCGAAATGCCCAAAAGATGAAAATGGATGAATACCTGTGATCGTCAAAATATAAATCCTGTTCACAACACCACATGATAAAACCTCTGTGCAGAGATTTCAACATCTTTTGATTAATTTCATTATAGAAGATAGTAACTATGACAGACAAGCAATATCTTCACTGTTAAGTTATGAAATACCCCTTTTAAAAACCTTTTTCAACCCTCCGTGGCAAATGATTACCCATGGTCAACAAAATATCTTGTGCTTTTATCAAAACCACAGACAGAAGTCTGAAGTCTAGGAATATTTTGATTTGAAATTTCTTTTACTATACAAGATGTGGTGAATAATGGTGGTTTTGTAATGACTTCCTGTTCCAACCACACAGCCAGATGACGTCTTATATGCGTCTATGAATGGCTTTCACAAGACACGCAATTTGACACAGATTTAGCAACCATTTTTTTATTTATACAATGTTTCATTTCAAGTCACATAAATTGTCTCTCCGATTCAATGCAATAATTCATGCCTTTCTTTAAAAAGACATGAACAGTCAGAAAAGAGGACCGTTTTGAAAGGCGGTAAAATGGTGCCAACCAAAGGCGCAGTAAAAAAAAACATGTTTCTCGTCCCCGCCCGCTTCATTTTTAGACGCCGCCTCAATTTATCATTTATTTTTTTATTTTCAAAAAGTGATAAAAAATAGGAACATAAAAAATCTCGGAAGATCCAATTGAAATCATGTACTAGCACATGTGCAATATCGTAAAGCTTTCACATTGTATCACTTTAGCTGTTATACCATGTTACGTAGCTATCGTATATTTATTTGTATACCATATGTGCGTCTTCTAGAAAGCCTAAACAAGATGTATAAAGGGTTGCGTTGAATTGTTATATGCTTTATTAAAAGATAGTGCTAACAGTATACTTTATATTAAAACTTTGTAAATATGTTCAGTTCTTGTGTGACCTGCAATGTTCCTATTATTTTGATGTTTCGTTTGATTGGGAGAATACAATCATGTCATTAACAAAAATCTTAAGATGGCGACCATTTTGAAAAATACAAAATAAAAAGCCCCTCTTTTTCATTTCATTTGAAAACCTGGACGAGACACATGTTTTTTTTTTTTACGTGGCCTAAATGCAAACCAGATTACCATTTTAAGGGTGATATACTGTTTACACATCCAAACGATCTTAATATCCAACATGTCCAATATGATTGATAACTTTATGTCATCCTATTCTTTCTGGTAAATAAAATTAAATAAATCAAAATATTTAATGTACCTGGTTATTTTGTACGTGTAACATGCATTGAAACTGTACATAGATTTAAAAAATATCTAACGTAGGAAGGAAAGAGCATTGAGATTTCTTTCACAAAACTAACCAACCTTAAATAAAGCGAGATACAAATAGCTGTTTTCTAACATCCTGATTACAAACATCATTCACACCTTTTGAACAATTTCTTATGGTTTCCATAAATAGAATAAATTGTCAGGATGAATATAAGATGCACTGTCAGATGTAATTGAATTTGTAAGATGACATAACACAATTTTGCATTGACTACGGCAGTGCAAACTGAAAAAAAATCTCTTTTAGTTCAAATATTTGTTCCAAGACTACAGTGAGTATACATTCAGTATTTTATTCAAAACATGTTTGTTCCAAGAACACATGAGAGGAACTAATGAAATATAAAGTATACCTTTTCCTGAAATCTATTTGGTGGACTAATATTCATCTACTCTGCAAGATTATGATTCACTAAACAGGCAATATGCTTCTTAGTATTACTGGACAAGATAACTCATTTACATAAACACAGAAATAACACAGATGTTGAAAAAATATAAACCACCATTTAATACTATTCAATTTAAATCAGACTATTTCAAAGGTGTTAAGTAATGAAAGAAGCAAAGTCATCAAGGATCCAGCATCAAACTAAATACATATGTCCTATTGTAACTGGCAACAGCTAAGGTATCAGTAGCATAGTGTCGTGATCATTTTGATCATGGTTCAAAGCTTAAAGCCATGTAGTTCTTATGGTGATAACTGGATTACACAACACTTTGAAATCAAATAATCTCATCATATTTCACATAGAATGGAGAATTAAAATATCAAATATTATACAACTGATTGCTGATAGCCTTACTGTTACCAGTTACAATAGGAGATGTAGTAATTTGCTGGATTCTGGGTTGTTCATATTCTTTCATTACCTGGTACTTCAGATTTTAAATAAGAAGTTAGATACTCAAAGTTTCATACTACCAAATCAGCATTCATCTGATAAGCTAATTATTTGATGAACAACTTGTGGTTCTTTCAATGCAGCATTCCCTTATTCCCACAGAGCAAATTCAAGAAAGATTCTAAAAGCAGAATGCAAAACAGCATCAGGACTAAAATAGCAAATACCATAAAGCAAGAGTTTGGAGCACCGAGGTGGTATTTGCAAGGCAAGAATACCCTAGAACAACAAGTTTCAATGCTTTATGGTGCTTTCAAGATGAATGATCTTTAAGACGCCGGTGTATAAGATCATTAATCTGAAAGGATCTATTAGGTCTTGAAATCTTTTGTTCTTTGTTGAATTGCAAGCAGATACGCCCTTTGTGTTTTCAATTCTAGATATGCAATTGAAGAAGATCCTATATATGCAGAATTCAAGGGGGAAAAAAGGGAGAAATTTAATAATGGCACTAAAGAATAGGTCCATTGACTATGAAATAGGTAGCTTGATTAATATGAAGTGTATTATGAAAAAAACCCTCTTTTTTCACACATGCTGTGACAAACTGACCTAGATAAATGTGTTATAAGAACATACAGAACATAATTAATATAATTGTGAAATTGATACAGTTCGCATGTCTGGACACAATTATGCATCAATTTTTAGATCCAGTTCCTTTTGTGTACACAAGCAAACACTTAAATTAAATATTGAGAGAAATTCATCTCAATGAAAATTAACTTATAATTGATTGGTTGAACAAATTTGTATCTGAAAGTGTATATTTAATCAGAAAGTGAGGAAAAATTAACCAAATATCATGACAAAGAGCATTAACGTATTCAAGAAAAATAATGGAATATTGAGATAATTACAAAAGACCAGTGGATTTCATAACCATCTAGAAAACTTTAAGATTAAAATGAGAAAAGAGCACATTTGTAACTAAAGCCTTAAGTCAATCCAGCAAATATTATGCATATATAAGAAGTTGATATATATGAAGTGATCATTAAGCCCATCAAAGATCAGAAGACCCAGTACCATTAGGAAATATTTGAAATAAAAGTCAAGCACAATCCATTTAAAGAAGAGATATATCCTAAAACCATTTCAAAAAGTTTCGGATTAAAGTCAAAATGCAATCATAGAAACTATGATTTCCATTTTAGGATAGTAATGCATTCAAAAGTTGGAATATGTATTAGACAAAGGCCAAGATCCCAGAATTATTAAGAAAAAAGTTTGAAGTTGAAGTCAAAAGATGCAATTTATAAAATCACAAAAACCTGATTCCTACATATTATAGCCATTCCTCATGGGTTCTTTTGGGTTCTTGGGGTTCTGTTGGCTCTGGAGATTCAGGGGTGCACTGTAAAAACAAAAATGGGGTAAAAATAAAATCAAATAATTAAAATTGGACATGATTAAAGGTAGAAGAGTAGATTAAGTTCCAGCATGGAAGTAGTAGATAACATCCATGGCTTCAAGCATCCTACAGTGATATTATGGGTGAAAAATATGTAAACATGTGTCTTATTTACTAACTTTTAGCAATTTTGTCTTTTTCTTCAGTAAACCTGTTAGTCCTGATACAAAGATCTGGCATAAATCTGCTTACAATCAGATGTTGAAGTTAAAGTCACTTGAAATCATTAGTTTTACAGCTTATTTAGTACAAATAAAGCACAAATAAATTGGTGAAAACCTGCTGCATTTACATATGTTCTAAATATAGTGAAAAATAAAAATGAAATATGACTTGAACTTAAAACCATTTTACATACTATAACATACATCTCATAGTATGCATTTTACAAGTAACAGAGTTATCTTAGACTTAGTTGACAACCGATTGAATTTCCTTAATTTCTTTCAAAATTTCACAAAAAATCTCAAGAAAAGATTCTAGTCATATTCAACTAGATATTTAACGAGTATAGTATGATATGCTTATTCTGGGTCTGTACTGAGGATTGGAGCTGCTAAACAACACAAGGTCATGTGGTGACAAAATTGATCTGGTAAAGAAAGATGAGTAACAAATTGATATGCGACTGCAGGCAGAGTTATGAATCAGATATGGGGAACAATATATAGAGGTGATCTCTTTTAAAGCAGTTACCAAATGATGTATTCATTCTCTCTCCAGGCTAATCAATGAAAAAGTGTGTTACCATTTAAATCTGTCAATCCTGCTGATGTTGCTAAATGAACACGGAAAGTTGTTATTAACTTGTATTTTGTTGGTCAATTAACAACATCTAACTCTAATTTAAAAATTCTCCCAAAAAAATCCTTTGGTGAACAGACTGCCCACTTTACCCACCCATAGTTACACTACTGATCAGGGTCAAAGTAAATATTCTCTATAACATGCTCATAGACCCCAAAAAACCCACGTTTTTCATATTTTCCCCTTAAAATCACAAAATATTAAACCAAAAATCAATTCCAGCCAAGGTGGAATAAATTGTTTTGGTAACTCAAAGCTCTTCACAAAATACATTGGACAATTTCATCATATTTTAAAAATTATGCGATGCACCTTTAAAGCAATACTATAAAGTGTTAAAAATGAAGCACCCTCTTTCACCTATGAGTTTTGATGTTTTTAGCTTATTGGGTTTGTTTTGGGTGGATATTTTATTAAAATACCCTCCAAACAATTTGATTTACACATGCTTACTTTTTCTGTAATGGCCATTTGTTGAATTAAATTCGGGATCCCAAAATTTAATTCTACGTGTATTAGTATAGGAAAGTAAGCATGTGCTTTTTATCCATTTTTCAGTAGCATAACAAGTTTTTGACAAAATACATTTGAAAACGGTTTTAGACAGTCACATTCCTTCATTGTAGGCAGTTTTTACTCAAAACTATTTCTGATCAAAATCTTATTGCACGGTTTCACCATTTTGGGTAGAGCCTCGACCTGGCTTGCGAGATGAATGGGAACTTAAATAATATTACGATTAACAGTTTGATTCGCTCTTTCAAAAACAATTGACCTTGCATGAAGTAAATATATCATTATGTAACATACTAGTTTAACTGACTGTGAAATTGAGGCTCTCCCCGCAAATGGCGAATTGTGCAAGTAGCGAATAGTATTGCTTTAATCCCTTTTCATCACAAACAAACTAGAAACGCTCTTCATTTCCAACTGTAGCCTATTTCTGCATGGCGGAATTAGTTGCTATGGAAGCGAGTCTCATGACCTATAGTGTTTTATTGACCACATTATGAGTAACGAAAGCACCACTTAAGCAATACTGTCAGAAAATCAATTCTACTCTACAAGAGTATACTATGTCAGGACTGACAAGCACGGTAGTATATCGCAATAATATTGAGATGTCCAAGATAACAAGATTAAATCTTCCCATCTGTTTTGAAATTAAATAATGAATCATTTCAGATTTATAAATTATTGGTTTGGATCCCTTTGATATTACTGAATCATATGATAAATTTAAAACTGAATTTAAAATAATGAGCTAATTTTGTAATACAAGGCAATATATATCAATAACGTTGTAATCCAAACCATCATCATAGCACTACCAAATTTCTGAAATGGTAATTATTGTCTCTATGATACTTAAATGCTCCACAGGACTCTCAACTTATACATGTCATTAGACATTTAGGAGAAAATATTTCTTTGCAAACATAATTTTCACATCAATTATTTCTAATTTAAATTTAAATAGCCTGAATTGTTTTATTTTTACAGCAAAACTCAATTTTTGAAAATAATTTCATTAACATTATGTCAGGGTTCACATTAAACTAAGGCTGTTGAAGCATATGGATTTACTGATATTCAACCAACAAGATGAAATCTCATTCCGTATGGAAATGGTTTATGGATTCAACAGATTAGAATGTTTACAAATGAAATTCAAATCAAAATTGATTGTATTTACATTTAAACTGTTATTGCAGTATTTTTAATAGAAGAGTATTGCTGTATAAATAACAAATTAAAATCTATACATATGTCACACTTATGGACTCAACCAACAAGATGAAATCTAATTCAGTATGGAAATGGTTAACAGATTCAACAGATTAGAATGTTTGCAAATGAAATTCAAATCAAAATTGATTGTATTTACATTTGTAACTGCCATTGCTGTATGCTTAATAGAAAGGTATTGCTGTATAAATAACAAATTAAAATCTGTCCATTTCCAAACCAAACCATTTAGGAAATCTTGAAAATATATTTTTGTTTCTTGTGACATTAAACTTGGCATATTTTGGATGAGGAAATAACTTTCTACTTTACTCAAAATATGTGTAATCAATAATACATGACAAGAATTAGACATGCATGTAGCATGACTAGAGGCCATTTCCCTTGTGTATTAATGTTGCTATTTGGCTTGGCTGAAGTCTTTTTAGTGTTCACACTGCTCAGGGGATGTGGAAATGATACCTGTAACTGTGATGATGGTCAAATGATACACATTTCATAATCAATTGTAATTATTATGTATTTACAGTCAGTATTACCTCATTACAAATTATATCCAGACACCAATTTATATTTTTATATAATCATGAAGATTTTTGACATTTATGTGATTACAAATGTAAAAAAGAAAAAGCGGATATTACATAAACAGCATTTCTAAATGCAGAATTTGATATATCAGTTCAATTAAAATATATATTTGGATCTCATCTGTTCCATAGTTATGACTATTTACATGGGATTCAATGAAGTAAAATCACAACTTACATAAAAGTGTTATTCAAAATTATAATTGATAGAATGTAGAAAATGACATTGAGATGCTATCGTTGCCATAGTACCAATTCTCAATAGACATAAATTGAAAAGATTTATTTTAATCATACATCACAAACTGTTTTATATACAGCTTTCTACAGCCCAAAATATAACATATGTCTTTATGCTTCCATGGCATCAATTCTCAAAAGACAAAAATAAAAAGCATCTATTTCATCAGACATCCCGAGTTCTTTTATTCTTTCTACAACCAAGACACTTATCGATCTTCTACATCTCCAGCTCATTTATATTTAGCTTTTTACAGCTAAGAATACCATATGTTTGTAATCAGGCTACACACATATTAGCACCTGTACATTGCTGGTGTACTAATACTATGCTGTATATTTATTGCTGTATGGAAGATACCACATACATTATTACCAGCACATTACCTTGCTAATGTGCTTATATACCCAGCATTGAGCTCATAATACTATCTAATGAAAATTGTCGTCCTATTTGTATAGTGTGTGCATGTAACCTCTTGAATAGAAAATTTATATTGTACATTTATTAATTGCTATCTACCGATGATAATATGTTTCAATATTTGTCTCAGCTCATTGATATATCTAATTTAGACAAACATGCCTGTCCTTTTTGTATGATGTGTATGCAATCCCTTGAAAAGCAACTAAAGTGAAAGCAACTATACTCTGTAAATCTGGTAGACAGCATAGATTTAAAATTGTATTGTTTCCAAAGCAAGTAAAAAAATATAATAAACATTTTGCTGTCTATTGAAGGCTTTGAATATTTATTTTAATTCATATTACATCACACATCATTACATTACACAATCGAGTTTTAATATTGGTGGAATTTATTTATAATTTTTTATCAGATTTAGCACAATCACTGAACACCTATGTTTTGGTATCTACCAAACATAACACTTGCTTCCATATTAATTCTGAGCTTATAATGTTAAGCTTTGAAGATAAATGTACCTAGTACCTGTCCTGCTTGTAATAATGCTGTGTGTATAACCTTTTGCAAGAAATCTAGAAGCTGTTATCAATCTATTATATATATTTCCATATTACTTCGAATTAAAATAAACAGTAATGTACTACTTGTATAGTGTACTGAAATCTATTTTTAAAGTTCAAGTGAAGGGGAGTCCAAAATTGCCAAATAAGGAAAATCGAGAAGAAAAATGGACAAAAGAATGATAATAGAAATTTATTCTTTAATGTTGATAAAATCATTACATTTTAATATGTACATTTATTTTCTGATGATCAAAGTAGTTCATTATGCATTGCTTGCTTAATTGATAAATGCAGGTCAAATAATTGATGCATCAATAATGCATGCTTACATTGCTCAGCATTCTGTGATCAAATGGTTAGTTACTTGTTATCTATGCATGCATATTGCATCGATATTATGTAAAATGTTAACGAGGTTTTTATTCATTAAGATGATTCACAAACTGAAAGGCAAAGTGTGCAACCTGATCAGAAAGACTATTGTAGTGGTGTTATTACTACAAAAAATTAATGACTGTTATCTTAATTAATTTTCAAAAATTCACAATTTTTCCATCGACAAAATTACTTTGAATATGACAGTTGCTTGAATTACAATACATACAGGTGAATTTTAATCAAGGCTAAATTTCTCTTTCATATTCTTATCTTTCTGATTTGACATTGTAGAGACATAGGAAATGGCAAGTCGTGCCTCTAATCATAAATAGTCACAGTTCTCATTTAGACTTCTTATGTGATGCAAATATAAGTGCAGTGCTTGTGTGACATTTGAGTTGGGTGCCGGGATGTTGTCACAGGGGAACTACACTCAAGAAGATAAGAGCACTCGCTTCTTACTGTCATTATTAAAGATTTATTCAAAGCTTTGTATTCTTCAATCAGCCATTTTATCGGAAAACATCTCAACACCGGCGCAACCCACTAAAATTCAAGGGAAGAACTCGCCTGAGAAGAGAGAGGGCGCACTGACACGATGAGCAACGGTTTAACCAAGACCAATTCAATAGGCCTAACGTCACACTTGTGTT
This sequence comes from Ophiothrix spiculata, assembly GCA_000969725.1. Lineage (NCBI taxonomy): Eukaryota > Metazoa > Echinodermata > Ophiuroidea > Amphilepidida > Ophiotrichidae > Ophiothrix > Ophiothrix spiculata. The sequence continues at coordinate 44,694 of JXSR01S011321.1, forward strand.
CATACCTAGCTAGTGACTTGTGTCTGTATTTAGCTATGCAGTCATGCAGCTAGAAATTTAGATTTCAAAGAAGTTTCAGATAAGGCTAAGTGCTATGCTTTTTCTTACATCATGTGAAAAATTGCTCTGTGAATGTTAATATGTTTGAAATAATATCTGCATGTTTTTGAAATGTTTTTCTGTTATAGCTTTATGTGACTCTTAAAAGTACATCTTGGGGTACATTTCCCCATACAATGTTTTCCAACTGTCTACCTTATCCTATTAGCCTAATGCTTGACACTTTCAATGTTTTTATAGTGAATATTGAAATAACTAAGTCTTGCTTCCTCAAGTTAAAGCAATTTTGATCAGAAATGGTTTTGGGTAAAAATAACCTTAAATGAAGAAATGTGACTATTTTAAAGTGTGTTTTGCCAAAAACTTGTTTTGTCATGGAAAATGGATAAAGAGTACACCTATTTTTCCTATTCTAATACAGGTGGAATTAAATTGAACAAATTGCCATAGTAGAAAAAGTAAGTATATTTAAGCCAAATCGTTTGGAGGGTATTGATATCTACCACAAACAAACCCAACAAGTTACGGGTGACAGGGGACACTTCATTTTAATACTTTAGAGTATCATATTGCTTTAAACATAGGCAAGCTCTATTGCTAATATTTCTAATATATCAGAATTTACAGATTGACCTTACAGAATACTGATATAGCTACCCAAACAACTGTATTAAAGGAAACTCATCCCATCTTGTAGTTCTCATTAAAGGTTAATATCCCATCTTACTTTCCAGGCATATAACCAATGGATAGATAACGATACATGCATGGACATAAACATGACCAATTACAAACCACTGCACCATGGTTTATTAGTTATCTGACATTGCAGGCAATATAGTAATTGCAAACCAATTCTCTATCGACACAGACCAATCTCATCTCATAGTTTACAGCATGGCTGGTCTGCCCAGGGCACCAATAATTTGTAGATTCACAGACATTGAGCCCTTCAATAACTTCACTATATTTGCAGCTTATAGTCTTTTTATGTAACAAAAGAAATCATCTCCGCCAAATTTAGCCTGCTATGTCTCGGGATTTAGGATGCCACGAGCTTTGAGAATGTGCGCTTATTACGTGCTTGCACGACAGGAAAATGTTTAGCTAAAGGAGTGCTTGTATAAATAATATAGAATATACAAATGAAATGTTGGTGAATGGAGAGGTTTTTCTAGATAAAGGTTTTCAATAAATCAAATATATGGCTGAAATTTTGCAGTTTTAATATATAGGTTAAATCATATTTCAAAATTGATTTTTATTATTTATAACATCAGTATTATGATATCAAACTGCATTGAATCTACAATCAAATTTTGATGGCCATTTTAGACTAATACAGAAAACAGTATCACAGAGCAGATTAAAATATACCTACAATCTTTGAAAAAATGTGTTGGGACACTTGGGTGTTTTTTACGATAAAACTTCTTATAAAAAATGTAATTTGTACACTATAATTTTTGAATAAAGTTCAAGGTATGGCTTTTTTAACCCTTCTTTAAGCCCAGGCCATCCATTCCTCCCCACCAAACAATGTTGAGAGATGCTACAACAAATTTGCTACCATGGGGTCTGTCAACATTGAAGCGGGGAGAGGGGCTCATTCTAAATATATCTATCTATCTATGTCGACCGCGGTCGGAAGCCATGATGAATTTTCTCCACTGCTGTCTGTTTAGCATGAGTTTGAGAAGTTCGTTTTGATCAATGCCAGCATCCTGTGTAAGAAGTACTGGGTAGGTCAGCCTTGGTCTTCCCTGTGCACGTGTCCCTTGGGTGGGCGTCCAGAACATGACCTTACAGAATACTGATATAGCTACCCAAACAACTGTATTAAAGGAAACTCATCCCATCTTGTAGTTCTCATTAGAGGTTAATAACCCATCTTACTTTCCAGGCATGTAACCAATGGATAGATAACCATAGATGCATGGACATAAACATGACCAATTACAAACCACTGCACCATGGTTTATTAGTTATCTGACATTGCAGGCAATATAGTAATAACAAACCAATTCTCTATCGACACAGACCAATCTCATCTCATAGTTTATAGCATGGCTGGTCTGCCCAGGGCACCAATAATTTGTAGCTTCACAGACATTGAGCCCTGCAATAACTTCACTGTATTTGAAGCTTACAGTCTTTTATGTGGCCAAAGAAATCATCTCCGCCAAATTTACCCTGCTATGTCTCGGGATTTAGGATGCCAAGAGCTATGAGAATGTGCGCTTATTACGTGCTTGCACGACAGGAAAATGTTTAGCTAAAGGAGTGCTTGTATAAATAATATAGAATATACAAATGAAATGTTGGTGAATGGAGAGGTTTTTCTAGATAAAGGTTTTCAATAAATCAAATATATGGCTGAAATTTTGCAGTTTGAATATATAGGTTAAATCATATTTCAAAATTGATTTTTATTATTTATAACATCAGTATTATGATATCAAACTGCATTGAATCTACAATCAAATTTTGATGGCCATTTTAGACTAATACAGAAAACAGTATCACAGAGCAGATTAAAATATACCTACAATCTTTGAAAAAATGTGTTGGGACACTTGGGTGTTTTTTACGATAAAACTTCTTATAAAAAATGTAATTTGTACACTATAATTTTTGAATAAAGTTCAAGGTATGGCTTTTTTAACCCTTCTTTAAGCCCAGGCCATCCATTCCTCCCCACCAAACAATGTTGAGAGATGCTACAACAAATTTGCTACCATGGGGTCTGTCAACATTGAAGCGGGGAGAGGGGCTCATTCTAAATATATCTATCTATCTATGTCGACCGCGGTCGGAAGCCATGATGAATTTTCTCCACTGCTGTCTGTTTAGCATGAGTTTGAGAAGTTCGTTTTGATCAGTGCCAGCATCCTGTGTAAGTAGTACTGGGTAGGTCAGCCTTGGTCTTCCCTGTGAACGTTTCCCTTGGGTGGGTGTCCAGAACACTAATCCAGACACTGGTTCCTCAAGCCGTCT
>JXSR01S011323.1:33264-51283 GCA_000969725.1 Ophiothrix spiculata
TAATGACAAAAGGCAGCTATTGCAGATACGACTTTCTTGCACTCACATAACGACTAATAGAGATGTCTGGACTACTTGTTTCTTATTTTAGCAACATATCTACAATGAAAAACAATTCATCAGATATGCAAAAAGGAGAAACATGTAGGCTAACAAGATATTCAAGTTTTCAAATTAAAATTTTGTGTTCACCCTCTTAACCATGATGCTACACACTTGTCACAAAAACTTAAGGTCACGGTCACAATTGATGATACAGCGTTCGCGAAAACAGTTACAAATTTACGTAGGGTGTACTGACATTTTCAAAACCATTTTTTGCAAATTTCTTTTTGTCTACGGACGCAGTTTCGCAAAAAAAATAAATCTGTTTTTAAAGTTCGAAAAATTGTCAAATCATCGTTAAAACATTGTTCTTAACCGTTCGTACAAAGTATTGTGACCATAGTCGTAAGTATATTGTTTGCACAAAATATGTACATAAATACAGATTTGAAAACAAGATGAGGCCTATATAAATGATAGAGAAGTAGATTTTGAGTTTGTATATATGCAGAGTTTGAAGTCCTTAAATTGAATACAGTCAAAAACAACAATATGAATGGAATACAAATTTGTCTACAAGCAGCATGAAAACCACTTCTGGTTATGGTTTATTCCGTTGAAATAAAATAACAACGAGTGCCCAAGTTGGCACCTCTGTTTGGTTTTGTATTGCTTGTTTAGTTCTTCCGACAAATAGTCTTGCTTATATGAAAAGGATTTCAGAAGTTTATGGATTCTGGCAGCAAATTTTGAAAAATTAGAAAAGAAAATTTATGCTTTGTCAAAATCTTATTGAGAAGTTTAGAATGAAAGGCAATTTAATATTTTTCAGTTAGAAATGTTACGTTCTGATAATTTTGGAGACTCAATATTTAGAACCACTATATTGATCACATAGATTATAGTCTATCTAGACGAACTTCTAAACGAATGCCCTCCATTCGTACCTCAATGAGGTCCATCAAGATGGACTGAAAAAACACTGAAGAAATAACCCAAGGCATTTACTTAAAATATGTTTTCTATTTTTGGTAAGGATTGATGTATATAATTTAATAGGGAAAAAAGAATACAAAGTCTCATATAAAAGTACATTTATTCACCTTATTTGAATGCCAATACTGTTAGTTATCCTCTGTTTGTTCATGCAATACAAGAAAATATTAATGCTTTGGGTTCATATCACACAAGGCTGAAAACTGAGTGTGATACCAAGCAAGCATAACAACAGCGCGTGCTTTGTAATAATAAAACTATGTTCCAAAAGCAATACAAGTTGGACTGGTAAAAGATCTGTATGATACGACTTTTTCGTATCACATATAGATGAGTTCGTATCACATAGAACTTTGAAATTTAAAGCAATACAGAAATATCTTTTTTATCTTAACCAATGATATTGTTGCAATTTATTTACCGAGTGATACAGAATTTTGCTCCCAGACAGGTAACAGAAATGATAGAATTACCTAGAGCATGCATTTGTACGTCTATTTTCTTAAGACATCAATGGAATCTTCGGGGGAATCTTTCACATTTTTTCTTCACTCTGTTTTCATTCTCATGCATGTAAATGCAACATTCAATTAATGTTAACATTAATTTGGACAGCATTCGCCATATGTAACTTTTTTTCCGTAATTAAATATTTTCTGTCGTATATCAAGGCTTTTTTGGAAACCATGCAATCCACACATGTAATTGATTTAATGACGGAAAATCATAGTTTTTCATTCATTCTAAACATAATATTTAATTCTAAGCACAATATTCAAAGCATTCACCTCCCCCACCCCCCAAAAAAAACCACCCCACCCCATCAATTTTAAGATATGGGGTAAAGTAATTATACAGAAGGCAAAAAAGGCTGTGAAGTAATACACTGTCGAATGACAAATAACTTAAAAGCCTCCATACATATATATATATATCACACAAGCACCATATTCAAACTTTCAGCGGAACTGAAATCATACAAGCATTTCTACGCTGATGAAAACATTGCACATTTATATTTTAAAAGATTTGATAATATTAAAACTTGATGTCTTAAACGCTTACTTAAATGTAAAATGCATTACTGATAACTTACATAGTATACACTGATGTAAAGGGCACTATCAAACAGCATACAGGGCTCGAACTTGCGACCTACTAGGTCTCGAACTTATGACCTACTGTTTAAGTGTCTAGTGAGTTTCTAATAAACGTTTTTTCAAATAACGTCTGTGAAAGCGATTAATCCATAAAGAGTGATCAAAAATATAAACCATTTGGTATACACTACTGTATAAGTGGTATTTTTCGCGCTACATTTATTTTCGCACTTTTCGCGCAAAATGGGATTAGCGCGAAAATAAATGCACCGAGAAAAATAATATGTGTTTGTTGCAAATGAAATTCTATACTCGGCCAATGTTCATGTGCGCGAAAAATAAAAACGCACGAAATGGTCCAAAATTGGCTGAGCGCGAAAATATTGGCGTTTACAGTATTTCACCCAATATGGAATCATTTGATTCAAGACATATACTTTTTACTTTAGACAGCCAAGTGGCAAACTCCGCCCTTGTTTGTTGATGGTGTCCTTTACATCTTCATTGACCATCATATACAATAATAATATTTTCTTCTTCACACAATCTTAAAATGGCACAAATATATGCATTTTATACAACCAAAAAGAAGTGAAACATGCAAATGATGACAGTTACTACACCGTATGTATTAGAATGAATACTACATTGGGCAGGAATACAACTTGCACAGACACACATTGAATTCTTGAAATTTCTGAAGTTGAATTTTCCGACGTTAACATAATGCACCTGTTGTCTCAAATAGTGCAAAGAATGTCTGGTCAAAGGAGTTGCATGCTTACCCTTAATGCTAGTTCTACACTTCTTGTAACTTTGATGTTTAATCAAATGGTTTGGTCCTACATTTTCGACCCAAGTAAGTGGAAAGCATTGATTTTTGTAGTTTGTCACTTTAAGTTAATCCATTTCAATTTGAAACAATTTATAGTTTTAACGAGCTTAACTATTATGACTAGTCGTAGCAGCAAACCAGTAGAAAATAACGACAAAGTGAATAGAGAGTAACGCCAGCATAAGTCACTATAACACAAGACATGCGTGACTCACATCTGATTTCATAAAATAACATTCTCGTTAAACACAATCATATTTTCAAATGTGTACATCAGATATAAATTACATTTCAACAGTTTTGCAAGAAACACAGTAGAAATCTGAGATGATTATCTCAGGTAGATATAGAAACAAAGAACTTTTATAAATCGACAACATACAGCAACCTTACTTCGTTATTATCCAAGTTGCATGTATTCATAACACGTCCAAATTTTATCTCTTATGTACAAAATAGATAATTATTTACATATTTACAATATTACAAAAATGTAGTAATGATGTACAGGTTTTTTTAAACAAAAGAACAACACAAGTAATTACATTTGTACAATTTTCGTTGCTAATTTTACAGTTTTTCAGAATGCACATTCTTTTTTGATTTAGTCATGATAAATAACACAGTTTAGTTAAAATGATGCAGTGAATTAACTTCTACCACAAAAAGTTAACGAAAAATTAAAAGTTTAAAAAAGGGTTTGGCAAAAAAATCTCTAATTGATCTTTTTTCAAACAAGGTCTCGAGAGTGAAATTTTACTCAGTGATGATGCTTTCATCATTTCGTCTAAAACTATTCTTTAAATATAACAGAATTTTTAAAATTCCTGTTTAAATATAACAGCAACCGTACTTTCACTGTCAACGTATTAAAAAAATTCTGTGTATATAATTAAATCAAGAAGGAGTTGATACATTTAATGAATTAACATACATGTATTACCCATCATGCATCTCAATGTACTTGAATTCAATGAATATTCATTTACAGTAATACTGAATATTAATGATTATACATTAATTACTTGTTTAAACAAACACAAATTTTTCACAACTACTTTGACACAATAAGAGGCATTTTCTTTCAACAGTAATGTAAAAAAAACCATGTTGTCTTTTCATGTTTCTGTTAAAGAGTACAGGCTCACTGCATAAGAGAACATGCAGTTGTAAAAATTGCACTTGATGAAGGCTAGGGATCCCTTCCCAACTCAACCAGTGGTTCTGGCAGTTGCTATTGTTCTTAACACTGGCAACTGCACAGAACCGAGTGGTTGGTCACCGGTTAAAGCAATACTATAAGATTTTGATCAAAAATGATTCATAGTAAAAACAGCATAAAACGAAGGAATGTGACTATCTAAAAGCATTTTCAAATGTATCTTGTCAACAAATTGTTTTGTCACCGAAAAATGGATAAAAAGGACATGTATGCTTTCCTATTCTAATACATGTGGAATTAAATTTGGGATCCCGAATTTAATTCAACAAATGGCCATAACTGAAAAAGTAAGCATATTTAAGCCAAATCATTTGGAGGGTGTAAATATCTACCTAAAACAAACCCAATAAGCTAAAAAAATCAAAAGTCATGGGTGACAGGGGGCGCTTCATTTTTAACACTTTATAGTATTGCTATAAGTTTTGAAGTTGTCTCTTTAACTAAAAAAAACCTCCCTTTGACAATCTTTTTTGCTGAAACTAAGAAAACTTATAAGCACTCATTATTGGCTTTACAGCTACTGTTACCGTCTACTAAAATAAAGTGAATGTATGCAACACGGCCACTGCATTTAATTTGATTTCAAACTGTTTATGAATACAACTTTATTTCAAAGAGGGTTTATCAATTTGTTAAGAAATTACATTTTCAAAAAGTATTAGGCCTTTATACTAAAAATAGTCTTATCATTTTGGGTAAAAATCACATTAACAATATACTATCTATTATTTGCATTTTGAACACATCTGGGACTATAAAAACTCAGTCCAAGGAGAGGATTGTATATAAAAATGTTATGATATAAAGATTGCAATGAGAAACAAGGCGGCCATTTTGACTGCAAAAATGGCCGATGCGTTATTGCAAGAATTGTTCCGACAAAATGTCCATTGAGGTCTTGAAACAGTGGGCCATGACGTGGCTAATCCACCCTGTCTGCGATTGTTTGCTGATGAAACATTTCAACAATCTGACAAACCATTACTGAAATTATGAAATGGATCCATGAAATGAAAGCCCTCAAACCAACTCACATGACACAGTTATCAGTTTCCATAGCGACATCTTGTAAGATCCTTGTCATGCTCTGTATTCATGGTAATTTTGTCAGTTTTATATGGTTATACTATAATAGCCAAGTATGTAGCGTATTCCTCAAGAAATCCATGTTACTTATTCCTACTATACTGTCCACCGTGAACATGTCATTTGTGGCAGTCATACATGGTCATCATCGGTTTATTTCCATCTATGTCGCGATATCCTGCGAGAGATCCTCGTTACTCATTCCTACGCTATCTAGACTGTTGGTGTCGCTTTCACAGCTTTGATTTTCGGTATAGTTGGCAGCTTCTTGCAATCTCATTAGCATATTGAACTGTCAATAAACAAAACAAGAATTCAGAATTAATATATATCACTTTCTTTGTGTTAATTTTCAGAATTTTTTACGATATGCATCAACAAATATCACAACTGACATTTTACATTTTCTTTCCTTTTTTTGCAGAAAGCAATATTCACAACATGCTATTTTATCTTTTTTATATTGAAATTTTTTCTTTTATAATTCATTCACATTTGTTTTTTTAATTTCTTAATTCTATTTTTCCTAATCTTATCTTTTATTTTATTTTTCAATCAAGCATTTTCTTCTATATTTTTTTTCAAAATACAAAGAGAAAAAAAACATGCAGCAAATTTCAAAAAATTCAAGTAATGAATTTGTGCAATGAAAACTGGTTATCCAATCAGCACAACGGTTCAATCAGGAGAACTGGCCAATCATGGCTGTTCTTTGATTGCACTACATGAGATCTGTAATCCAGTTGGACAAATTAAATATTTAGCATATACAATGAGCCAATCAGATAAATTGCTAAAACAGAAAAAAAACACACCAATAAACATATTTGATTAGATCCCATGTGTTTACTTAAATGCAGTTTAAATAAATTAAACACATTCAGTATATATAACATGCATAACATATTGTCAAATTTAAAATATTGTGACACATCAAATCAAGTATATACAATAGAAATGAAATAAATGAAAAGAAACTGAGAATTTTGCAATCATGGAATAATGACACCAGTAAAGAAATCCAAACCATATGTTTGGTACTTTCATATTTTGTTTGCATGATGCGACACTTGTTATAGCACTAAAAAACAATGCTCACACATGAAATTAATATTGTTTTTCAATGTTTCTTAAATCAGTATTAAATGTGATGGCTCACCCCGAAAAGGGGAATTTTGCAGATGATACAAATTTCGATTTTTTTTCATTTCATCTGCTGCAGCATTTTTAAAGCTTTAAAATTACTTTTTGAAATTGATCAAGGCGGTCAAATTTTACAACAGAAAATCCGCTGGAAATTCTTATTTTTTCCTCTATTTTTGCTGCCTATTTTTACCCGTATCTTGAAAAGTGTTCTGTTGCAAAGTCCCCCTTTTTGGGGTGAGTCATCACAAATATTTTTCAAAGCAATACTTTACATAGATATTAGACCCTATATATTCATATTGAGTGCACACTCACAATACACAGAAGTCACAACAGAGCTCACTCAAAGACCACATGCGTAACCTAAATAAAGCCAGTAAAATGGCTTTCATATTTTCTGAAAAGCTAAATGTAAGGACGGCCTATGCACAGGTGGGTGGAGTTTTTGAAATGATTGGGACAAACTAGATCTCATGTGCCTATCATTATACAATTCTTTCTCTAACAGTATTTGAACACAACACAGAAATATTTGAGTAGTTAGTGATGAAACGACCCTAAAATAATGGTTGTAATGTTGGGGCATGTTTCATTGGCAATTATTAACACAATCTCCTGTATACATAACCCCATAGGAAGCAATGCATGATGCGAAGTACAGAATATCTCCTCTTGGGCCAAACTCAAATTACAATATTACTGGAAGGTTTTCAGCACTGAATAATGCTAGTATACCTGAATTGAGATAAGCATATGTTACTAAACAACATTTGTACTAGTCACTGCTACTTAGTCAGGAACTTTATGCAATTGTCAATTTGAGTCCTTACTCTTCTAAAGTCTTAACTGGTATACACTTTCATTCTCCTCCACATTCCTAAAATGGTTGAAGGTTCACTTTCGTCAAATAAAATACATCTAAAATTCATTATGCTTTTATTTTTGCAACCTATAGATTAAGTGTCAAAGTTGAATGTCCAACGACCGATATGGAAGGAAACATCAAGACTCCCTTTGACAGTTGCATTAATGCTAGGTAAAAATAATTCGTATTTTTATAATTTGGATAAAAAAATATGGAGTCTCAGAGTGAACTCTGACGAAACACACATTCATGTACAAGCAACAATAACACACATTACTTTAAAATAAAACTCAATACATTGTGTACTTGTAATAGTAATAATGATTTAAATAAAAATCAAAATTCTATTGGACAGTATAAACAGAAATCCTGGGTACAGGGCCGCATTGTTTGTAAATTCAACCCTTACCTTGGATTTTTGTTTTCATTGTCCAATAAATTTTTATTTTGCCCATATAAGCACCATGCATGAGATTGCCATTAACTTTCACCTAGTAGTGCTATATTTTACGAGATAGAAGCAATATGCTACAATGTCCCTTTGCAACGCAAAATTTGATCAAAATATTTTGCTGTAATTCTGTCAATGAGTACGCAAGTTGGATGTATAATCGCAAACAGGGCTGGACATTAGCATCCATCTGACAGACGATTTTGGTGTTGGGCAGGTCGTCATGTGAGTGCAAGAAAGTCGTATCTGCAATAGCTGCCATTTGTCATAAATTGGGATTGCACACTTTATAATCTCCAGTCTTGGGTCAGTGGTTCTTGAAATGGTTCTTCAGGTGAAGGTATCACCTGAAGAACCATTTCAAGAACCACTGACTTAAGACAGGGAAATTTTGAGGGATTTTTCACATTCTTGTGACAAAGTATAAAATAAAATAAAAATAACTTAGGGCAGCCATTGCAGATACGACTTTCTTGCACTCACATGATGAGGTGTAAATACAAAGTTGGCTGCTTCACTGATGGACATCTTGATCAGAATCTTATTGCCTAGATTATGGTTAATATGATTAACACTTAAAAGGCAGGCCACTTCACTTTCTGAATCAATACGGAAAAACATGTATGTAGCTAAACGCAAAATTGCAGCACAGGGCATGTTGTATGTGCAACTCGCTAAGCCGTATCTATAGTACGCGTTTAGGTGGTATTACCTTGGCTTGCAGATAAGAAGAGCTTTACGATTCTTATCAATTAAAAAAACACAGGTTAATTTCTTGTTTGGTAGGTAAATTTGAAAAATCAACTGTTTGACTGGCTAATAATAAAATAAACCAACGTCAAGAATAAAAAATAAGAACCTATTACAATTTTGTGTTAATTATTTAAAAAAAAAAGGATCAATACAACATGCCTTAAGGCCCAGTCCAAACTCCACTATCGAATAGAATATTTTGCTTAGAATATACTCTATGCTGACGACAAAATGACGTAGGTCATCAAATTAAACTGTGTGTTTTATACAATGACCTACATCATTTTGTCGTCAGCATAGAATATTCTAAGTAAAATATTCTATACGATAGTGGAGTCTGGACCGGGCTTAAGTCTGAGAAGGCCGTTTTTGTTCAATAAGGTAGCAATAAAATAGTGGTACAATTAATGGCCAACCTCATATTTTATATTCACAAAAATAAACAACAATTACAATAGGGTGTAATAAAGCAAACTATAATTATTCAACACTATACTATACGGACAAGAAAAGCGCCATCAATCAAGACTAATCGTTACCTAGACTACAGAGTCGGGCTATCACAGCTACGAGGGCTGGAGTAGCCAGAGGCCTCTTGCAAATGCATTAACATGCTCAGCTGTACGGCAAGTGGTTAGGAAGAGAAGTCAGTTAAGATGGTTATAAAACAGTGACAAATAACTAGGTTTCAAGTGATTTACACTAGGTTTAATAGAATTAAAGAGATATAACTAGAGATTACTGAATAGGTCAAGAGGTAGAAGGTTAATTTACTTATTCATTATGCATATCATTCAATAACAATGGCACCTAGCTGGTATTTGCAACCCTTAATATCCTATAAGATTGACTCAAAACAATTAAGAATTTTTTTTTTTCAAAATTCATCTTCAAATGTACAATATTATGATTCATGCATATGCATAATTTAGTAGAAAATCTTAAATAAAAGGTAATTTTATTAAATTTGTTTATTTCAAAAGAACAGTTAAAAAGAAATAGGAAAATCAATTCAAACAATATAATACTAATAAAAAATAAAGAAATCATTCCAGAAAAAAAATGCTATTTTCTTTTTAAATAATAAATGCCTAAAATGTGTATAGTTTTAGACCTTGAATTATTTCAAGCAGTTGCAGGAGTGTGATTGGCCTTTTGGAAAAAATCCCGGCTGATGTGAAAAATCCTGAAAAACCAGTGTAAAACTGGTCTAGAATGACCCAAATCCGGATTAAAACAAATAAAATAGCGAAAATTTTGAACAAGAACAATCCTGAAATCTACACACAAAATCCAGAAATCTGGAAAAATCCAGAAGAATCACACCCCTGCTTGATATCCCGTCATATGTAAACCAGCAGTGATGCCAGCATGCATAGTATTTTTCAGGGTGTCTAGAGACCAATCAATATTACATATCTATAAAATGCATTTCTAGAATTATGCATAAACTCAATATAAATAGTGAATAAAAGATAATGAGAAATGTAACTAAAAGAAACAAGTTGCTATGGAAACGGTCTATTTACTTCTAACTGCAGGGAAGGCGGAAGCTGTTAGCCAGCGTTAAGATAATCAACACAACAAAAAAGAAGAACGTGTTAGTTCCTAACATAATGGCTACAACTCATATAAAGCGAGTCCCTGGACAGTTGGTGTCATTTTTAAGCTTGTCTTCAGTGTTGACATCTTAGTGAAATGTCTCATCAAAAAGGTGATACTAATGGAAATAAATAAATTGAGAATCAAACCAAGTGGGAAATAAAATGGACAGCAATCACACACAAAAAATATCCATGGTTACACTGTTTTGTTTTTCAATATATATATTTTAAAATCGGACAAAATGTCAAAACATTGAAAATCGTATTTGTTTTCTAGTAATGACAAGCACAAATGATGAAGCTGTCAAAAGACTCGAGGCCAAAAATCACTAAAAGATAATAATCTACATCTACTTAGACCATAAAGAACTGTCTTTTACACTAAATTAAGGTACTTATTTATTCATAACTTTATATCTAAAAAATCATTTTTAAATCTTATTAAGCTTATTCAACAATTCAGTAATGTTCAAGATTAAATCTAAATAAACACAAAGCTTATTTCATTGGCTAAATACTTTAGGTCATTCGTATCACAAACATGACAAGGTCATAATGACAAAAAAGTCATTATGACAAAACTTTCACAACTGATATAAAGGCTTCAAGTTGGAAAACATCATTTGGACAAAACCTTCAACTAAGTCCATTTTGTTTTGAGCACGTGCAAAACTACTAAGATCAGTGTGAAAACATGAAAATAACAACAACAAAAAGTTTCAAGGATTAAAACGGTGCATCTCGTAACAACTCGCCACCTTATGAGCATGAAATATATTGAAATAAAGCCCAACTTACCAATGGATCACCTTCTACGTCACTCTGAGTCTGTGAACCTGATTGCGGACCTTTGGTCCCAGCGGTCTGCATATTGTACCCATCAAAGCCAACATCTTCTGGTCGTAACCTTAGTAACGAAGGCCAGTCTTGACTACTGCTTGGTAACCATGGGTAACTGTCAACTACCCAGTCAGCAGGGTCTTCCCATGAGCCTTTGCGGCCATACAACTGGAATACAAAATAGATTGTGTGAGTGAGCATCATTGAGTAAATGTCTGAGAGTGTTGACTGAAAAATCACATGTTAAAACTGCAATCTGACAAAATTGAGATCGTAAGATTAAAATTTTTCATAAACTTCTTAAATTCTTTGCAAAATACAGCATCATTTCTAGTAAAAGATAAGATAAGATTTAGTTTGATGTTGACATTATTGGCAGTTTGTGGTGGATGGTCACAAGTCATTTTAGTTCATGAAAGCTAGGCAAACAAATTGAGGAAGTCTACAATAAACTTTCCTTTCAATTTGATACACTAAATTAAAATCTCCTGATTTTGTCCACACTCACCTGCAGTCCTTCCCTGACGGCTTCTAACAAATATGGAACAATAGAATAATTCCACAGATCCGTAAACCACACCTGAGAACCAGCTAAATCTACTGGACAAGAGAGGAACAACCTGGGACCAATGGTAACATCTGATGAGTTGTGTGTCTCCAAGAACTTGTTCAGGTGGTGCCACACTTTAGGGATCCAGTCCGTGATTTTGTTGAGATCGTTATTGCGCATATTTTCGCTGATTTCGGTCTCGACGAGTTTGCGTCGGAGGTATCTGCCCAGGAAACCTTTGACTGGTTCCATGTGATTGGCACAAAGTACCCACCTAAGTTGAAAAAAAAATACTCACTATATTACAAGTGTTTTGCAAATTACTACATCGATTGGCTTGAATTTCAGTGTATTGAAGAGTGAAGAGCATTTTCGTAATTACAGATATGATTATTATTAGGGATCATTCAACAATAACTCTTTAGCATTATTAAAATACTCTTTGGAAATACATGGCAACCATCAAATACTGTAATAACCCTAACCCACTACAGGCTAAAAACTACCTCCTCGAATCTTACTGTATAAAAAATAACTATTTTCACACATCCGACCTGGGGATTCAAACCCGGGACCTCTCGCATCCCAATCCAATATTCACCCATACCAAGCCACCCACGGGCGCTGCCTTGGCAGTGATTCAGTAACCATATACATTTCTCGGTTGTAACGCATTTGGACTTGTAAAATGTAACATGTTACAATTCACTCAAGAATTGCTGCCAGAGTCCGTTATGTAGAATTCATATTGATTCACCAACTACATGACAGTCTAAGCACATATCTACTGCACTGATATAATTTTCATTGAGGCATAGGGATCAAATTTTAGCTTTTATCAATAATCCTCTGTCTCATGTTGTAAACCTGGAATATTGAAAACACATTAATGATTTGTGTTTTGTGGATGCTGTGAACTAGCAGAACAGTGCAGGACTCATGAACTGGAGGGGCGAGCCCAACTAGTGCCAACGTTGATCCATGTGCACTGGGATGGGAGCTGTTAAGGGGGAATAAGTGCTGACAGGTCTGCGCCATTCGTAAATGGTATAGTATAATGACCAGCCCTTTGTTCCCACTGGAAAAGGCGCAATACAGATGCTGGAATATCATTATTTGATGTTAATCATTATTCCTTCATTTACCCTATGTGCAAGCAAATCTCTGCACCGAAAGTTGACTTCAGCCAAGATCTAAGTGGAACCAATACCTTAAATTTGAGTTCCATGGCAGACAATGCTATAGCACCAAGATCTAGATGTAATCAGACCTTGTCTATAACATCTACATGTATCTCTTACCTGAAGTTGTGATGGAGCTGTAAGTTTGTTGATGAGCAGGTAGCCTGGTTCATGGTGCCAATGATGTATGGACACTTATGAATTCTATAACTAAGGAAACCATTGAAGACATCGCCTAGGGAACCAACATGGTGAAGATTGTCTAAGATGATTACTGTAGGTAGATCCAATGAACTGCAATAGGAAAGACATTGGAATGTTTAATACAGTCTTAAAGAATAAGCAGGGGATAATACCAAGAGTGTTAAATTAGTCCACATAAGTTTAGAATAGACTATGCATCATATATTCTTAGGGTTAGGGTTAGGAGGTTAGGATTAAGGTTAAGGATTAGGGTTTATGGTTACGGGTGAGGGTGCAAGGTCTATTCTAAAGTTACTCTAATTATTCAATGTTAATTTTACTGCATCTAAATATGCTTGTTCAGATGGTTACCATCAGGGCATGGTTCTATAAATAATAGCTTTTCTTGATCTGTTGTTGTAAGTTATTAATTCTACAGGGTGTCCAAAAATTAACTACCCATTTTTAAATGCTTACAACTTTAAAACCAGGATTCGCATGGCAACTATAGACATAGGTATTGATAGAGGAAACTTGTAGAATTAATTTGGTACCAAACATGATATAATTGCCACTTTTGAAAATCATTTTCAACGTAAATTACGTCAAACGTAAAAAGCCTACTTTCATACTCAGAAGAAAACAAATGTGTGAGTTACATGTAGAGGAGGGAGCAATCTTTGAAGACAGGAGAATCAATTATGATCATTTTAATGACTAATTCAGCGAAACAGCTTTTACAATGTTAATACAAAGATTTTTGATTGTGGTTTTGTCTTAATAATTACATAATGCTCATTAAAATGTTTTTAATTTGTCAAAGCGTAACTCTCGCATTATGGTCATCTTTAAATGGTACACAACAGCATTACTCCTTATTACACATTCAAATTTACACTCACAAGGACATATCAAATTACCTCCTTCTTACCCAGATTAAGCTGCCTAGTATTTCAGAATATGTTCTAGATGGCCTCCTTGCATATTTCAATATTTTTTTTAACTCTAACGACAAAGCTCTGGACATTTGTGCATGTGTTCTTCTTGATCTTCCTGTTTTCACTGATGATGTTCTGTTTCAGGTCAGGAATAGTCAATTGTGTTGGGATGTACTGTCCTTCAGATAACCCAAAAAAGTAATCGAGCGGACTTAAATCATGGGAGTGAAAAGGCCAGGGGTTCTTTGTCTTGAGCAATATGATTGTTCATGAAAAAGTTAATTAATAAAGCCATTCTAAACCGTTTAGCTGTATGAGGCGTCATGTCGTCATATTGAAGTGGCAGAAGAGTATCAACACTGTATGGTATATTGGCTCAACCACTTTGAACTTTCAGACCTTCTTGCTATCTTAGAAGTTTACTGATTGCATAATGTTTGGTATCAAAAGAATTCTACAAGTTTCCTCTATCAATACATAAGTCTATAGTTGCCATTTGAATCCTGATTTTAAAGTTATAAGCATTTAAAAATGGGGAGTTAATTTTTGGACACCCTGTATATATGGAATCTTGTTAAAACACAAGACAAATGGTTTATTGAGAAAAGGTTATCCATAAGCGAGTTTGCTATTACAGAAATGCAGGTTGCAGGCTCATTCAGCATACAAAAGGGCCTGAAATTTAGGCATTTGTTTACATCTAGCCTGTTCAAGTTTTTCGTAAGTTATCTCATTAAAGGACAAAGGATTTTGTAAACTAAATCATAAAAGACAAGAAGTATCAAATTAAATTTACCGCACAAAAGAGGCCTGTCAATCAAAGTATAAGATAGGCTATTGTCTTCGATGAAAGCAAAAATCTCTAGGCATCGTAATTGTGCTTTTTCTTGTGTAAACACAAAAGGATTGTTACGGATTGCAATTTCTCAAGTGGGGATTATCTATACTTATTGACTCCAGTGAATAGAATAAGTAATGGGTTAACAAAATATTTTACTATGGATTACAAAAAGCATTGTTATGCACGGACAGAACATTTGAACTAGCTAATTGTCTAAGGTATTGCCGCAAGGTTGTCTACAGTTATAACGTCATTCTTTAACAGGATCATTTGGGCAGTCCAGCTTCACCTTTCTAATTTCTTAATTTAGACAAACTTACTTGGCTTCACATTGGTCAGCTATATGCGCTAGATACTGTCTGAGTTCTTTACTGGTTTTGTGGTCTACATTGAATGTTGCTATAGCACCTTCATTAGCTTCCTTGCCAGCTCTGAAAATAAAAACACACATGTTGAATTAGTTTGATGAAACTGCAAAAACATGTATTCAACAACTCACTGTATCTCCTTATACAGGAGCGTAATAAGGAGCGTACCGTTGTTGATTCGTGATGAATTTACAGCTGATATGCTAATTAGCGCATCACGCATGGCACAGCATTTACGGAAGTGCGTTTACGCAGAACACATAAGTCGGTGCACTGTTCATCGCGCGCCGGGCAATTTAAGCACATGCAAATCCCAGTGCTTGGGAACAATTAAAAATGTCAAAGCAGCAACATTCACAAACTAGCTCTTTGCTTCAGATTCTTCTAAATATTTTTTATGAAGATGAACAGACCTATCTGTTAAATTGAGAACATTTTGAATTTAATTCATATGTTTTCAGAAAGATTTTCGTTGTTGAAAGGTATTCAAATACGCTACAGAGTTGTTCATCGCAAATCAACAAAGATGCATCCGATGCGTCAGCGTATTCTTATCACGCCACCCTGGATAAAAATACGCAGACGAATGACTCTGATGAACAACTCTGTAGCGTGTTTGAATACCTAAATCAACTTACATTCTTCGAGACCAAATCCCTTTACAAAACCAAATCAAGTGATGTCTTCCTTATCTTAAATCTATTAGACCTGTCAGATCACTGGTCAAATAGATTTTTTCACAAAAAAACACAACAATTTTCAGCTGTTAATAACAGATTATTTCATCACTTGGAATAATCCCACCTGGACCAAAATCAGAAAACTTAAAACCCATTTAAACTTATATGCTAAACCATGCAACTTTAAATTGGTTGAAGTCATTAGTTATTTTGCAAGTTAGGATTTAAAACTACCTAGTCGAGAAAGACTTCCCTACTGGTGAAGATAACAGTCCATGGTGCATAAATAGACTGCTGCTGCTTGTACTAACCTTTGTACTATATGTTCAGCTAATTTGTGTGCTAAGTAGGTCTTGCCTGTGCCACTAGGTCCACACAAGATGATCCGCTTATGCTCCATCAACAGAGATATATAACGTTGTAAGATTGGTTTGGGTATAAGACTCTCAAACACTAAGGAATCACAACTGTTTTGTTGTACACCTGTAATAGGGAAATGGAAGAGTGAGATTAATTTTACACATTTTGGGAAATACTTTAACAGTTTCAACTGACTTGAATCCTGTATGTGTCCATAAATACATCTGTTTCCTAATTGGGCAACAAGGAAAAAAATCATATAGTCAAATCTGACATTTATCAAATTAATCCATTAATTTGTGTCTCTTCATACCAGTACCCAACTGTTTGATACTTTAAAAATGGACCAAAATAAGTAGAAATTAATGAAATGCCCTTTTCTTTTTACTGATTCTCTGCCATAGGGAATTATACTCACACCCTTAGGCTGCAATCACATAGAACTATACTATTCGGGTATACAGTGCATGATTTTACTTGGACACACGTATAGATTCAATCGTATAGCTATTGAATAGCAAATAGCGAATACTGTATACCGTATACTTCTATGTGATCGCAGCCTTAGACGGCACACCTTGACTATATTCCTAGTAACTATTCATGGTTCAATGAAGTAATTGAGTTTAAATGTCTCACCCACAAGCGGACCCTAGGCCGTAGAATTGCTCAAATTCGCAACCTTCTTATTCAGAGCCCCTGTGATGTTCCACTCAACCAAACAAGCTCCATTTCATTAAGAAAGAATATAATAAACAATAGCACTAGACCTAAAACGAATGTATCTACAGCACCTACCTTTGACATGTATTTGTATGGATGTATTATCCCCTACAAGATAACCACAAGGCAGGAGTTCTGGTGGATCAGCATCCTTGGTTCTTGTTATTTCTCCTACGATATATTTGCACACGCTCTCGGCACTGAGTCCTAGATTCGTTACAGGGTCTATTCTTAATACATATTCCTGTAAAAGATTGAGCAAAATAATTTGCATTTAGAATCAACAGAAAAAGCACAATTGGATATAGTGCACACAATCATGTCTGGGAAAAGTTTTCAAGGAATTGTATGAATGATTTGGAACTAAATTGGAGTTGACATTAAAAGGAGCAAGGTCCAATTTTTTTTATTTAGATTTTGATTTCATATGAAAGATCATCACTCAAGAGGTTTAAATTTCCATTTTCAGTTGAATCAGCCCAACTGTTTTGATTTAATAAGTCATTATGTATTTCATAGCGTCCAATACTTTGCTGTAGACATATATTTACCAACATCTCCAAAACTATCTATGCTTCAGCCATGAAATTCTGTTCTTAACAACAAGTTGTTGTTAAGAACCCATCTGTTGATTCTGTGAGTTTTAAAACAATTACCGTATTGTTTCTATTAATCGCCCATTCTCTATTAAATGCCCACCCCAACAAATTTCAAAGAGAAGTGTTAAAAAACATTCAACTTTGTAGCATTTTCGTGTATCATTAAGCTTTAACCAACAATCGCTAGTAATATGAAACGGTACCAATGTGGTCGCGATCCCGGAAATGATGAAAAATTGTCAGTACTTCCGGGTTATCGGGGGCCATATAACAATAAGTTGCCGTAAATGTTAAGCTTACTAAGCGATTTTGTGCAAATTTTGATGTTGAAAATTGGTCTCTAATAATTGCCCACCCCTCATGAAATGTTGCCGCCCAGTATGCGATTATTAGGAACAATACGGTATTAAGTTAAGATAAAAACTTCTTTTTTTCAATAGACAGACTTACCTTGAATATTCTCTTAACTACGCTGTCTAGTGTGTCCCAGTTTGTTTTACTGCTTATGCCTATTGTACCAATCATTACTTCATTTCTTTTGGTAGTTGTGCCCTGTATAAAATAAAACATGTCAATATGTATCAGTAAATCTAAATTGGCTTCTGGCAAATTAAAATGTCAAAATTTACTCAAAGAATACTCATATTGATACA
>JXSR01S011323.1:55806-68188 GCA_000969725.1 Ophiothrix spiculata
ATGGAAACATTGATGGAAAAAGCATTGTCAAGCCATAAAATGGCCAAAGCCAAAAGATATTGTGTGTATCCCATCATGCATTGCTTCCTATAGGAATGTTTGAATGGGAAATTATTGAGTAGTTAGTGATGAAAAGTCCCCAAATTAAAGTTTTGGGATATGTTGTATCACGAAATCCACACATTCTGCAGAAATGCCACAATTTTTGGACAGTGTAAATGATACTGCAGGTTGCACGGCCATCTTCCATATCAATTTTTCACATTTATATGCAATGACAAACTGCATAATGGAGTTTAATTTATACCATTCAAGGAATTAAAACATCACTTAGAACTTCTCCATTAGGGCCACTTCAAAATTCTCTGGTGGTCAGACCTGGTGGCTGACCACACAGTGCCAGCAGTTAGAACCGTCAGTTCCAGGATAACAAACACTCGGTTTATTCAGAGTCTATCAATGGGAATCGCTCGATGTCAATCGATGCTTACAAAATGTAGTCATTAACAACACGTTGCTCCCGCACACAGCGTGTATAATCATACCAGAACACTATGCATCGATCAATATATCAACAGACTTTGAATAAACCATTACTCTCATTTCGCTTACCTCTGTCTTCATTGCATCAGGTTGTTGAGTCCCACATGCAACGGTGACGATGATCCTCTGACTGTTATTGGTCATTCCAGAGTTATCATCTAACAAGATATCCAGACTGCCGTGCTCCGATCCCATGCTTAACCTATGCCTGTCTAGTGAATCTCTACTCAGACGCTTGGAGGAACCTAGAGAACTAAGGGAAGCTTGCGACGATACCGTTTCTTGTGAACGCCGCTGGTTTGATGACATCTGTCTTTGGAGACGATCATTTTCCTGTTTTAGAGTCATCATCTCGGACTGAAAAGAGAGGAACAGAAGCAAATAAGTAACTGATTTAATTAATAAATGGTGGTATAAAATCTTCTTTTTTTCCGCTAACTTGGATTAGAATGTTGTATGAATGGTAGGCCTGAATGCATTGGTGCCCATTTCTCTTTGGAAACAATTGGACCAAATGCCAATAATCATGTGAAACAACTTATATTGTCCAAACATATTTTGTCAGTGTAGGCCAAAATCACTTAAGCCTACACCCTCTTTTCTATTAAGTCCAATAATCAATTTTCTTCATCGGTCAATTTTAAACCAACAGTATATCGGCCCATCAATTTCGCCCAACAATATATCACCAGCACCACTTTCAGCCAAATTTATTTTGCTCAATCAATATCCAAAACTTTCTATAATCATCATGCTATTGCTGAGGAAGATTCTATTACCTTCCCAACATGAATGAATGGTTGCCCCGTTCACATTGAAGTAGATATGAGAGTAATACAAGCATTCCTGCTAAGGCCGTATGGCGCAGGAGCCTGGAAAATTGGCGCAACAGGTTTCTGAAAATGTGTAAAAAAGATTCTTTTTCTGGCTTTATATGGCCAATTTTCAGTATCAGCTCATGATTTTGGTTCAACTTCCTAGCGGGAACACTGGTTAATACCATTTGAAAATCATCACATTAGCAGTTTAACTCCCAACCTCTCGATGCAAATTGATAATGGAAATTCTTCCCGTGCTCAGATGTTTTACAAACCACACATTTTCATGTTTTGTTGGCCATACACATAGAATACAAATATAAGTGGTGTACCATAGCTTAAATTAATGATCCTTTGATTAGACAATATATCCCAAGGGTAGTGTTTACCCCAAAACAACCTCTTGACCCCAGAGGTAGTTTTCATGATATCCCACAATGCATTGGCACATTGTACAATATACCTGCAAATCCAATTCAACTCCTATACTTCTGTACAGGTTTCTGACGTTTCTAAGGTGTAAGCAATGTGGGTAAACACTGGGCTATTGTGAAAAGAAACACATCCCTGGAAAGATATGAATGTGTACTATTCAATGGAATTCTCAAATTCCTAATAGCCCCTTGTCCAGAAAACCATTATTGCCTATTATATCCAAGTCTATCAGAATAATGCATTGTGGGATATTCTGAATACCACCTCTGTCTTGACCCCAATCAAGCTTTATCAATGTTCAAAGTGTACATTAGTGATATCAATAACCACATATCATTACCTGAAGGGTATTGTTTGGTCCATGTGACAAACTTGACCTTTCAATCCAACAAATATCATTGCTTCTGAAATTCATTTTTAAACAAGGCTTAAGGCCTGAGGGCTGCTAACTTTTTATTTAGAAGAATGTGCAGCAACATTTTTGTTCGAGTCAGGGATCTCGGGAACAAATGATGGTGAGTTAAAGGAGACCTTCAAATGAGAACTGAAATTGCAGTCTCTCCAAAAAGAACCATGGGAGCTAAAATTTAAGCACTCAAGGCAATGGTTGCAAAATCCCAATTCTTGGGCATTGACTGTTACCTAGTACTGGATTGGAAGTCTTGATGCTGTCAAAATAGGGATGAGAGCTAGAACTGACCCTCCTGGTACACTAAGAGATCCAAAAAAATCATTGAAACACATTGCTCAACATCTACCGTACACATTCTTTACCCACGTAGCTAGTTGGACTCTTTATTCTTTAGTATTAACATATTGGTAGGCACCAAGCAGTATTTTTCAATGAAATCACTGGAAAAGCCATATTTTTCAATGAAATAACTGTAACTCTGATCCCATTACAAAGGACCCTTGAGTGAGCCATTAGGCTAAGGCACACTATATATAGTCCTTGTCGCCTTTCTGGGGCTAATGAGATTTGTAATCTCAAAGCTAGCCAGCTTTTAGTTAGGACTGGAAACAAAAATACTAATTTTCCAGGAAAGCAAACTACCCATTATTTTTTATTTGAAAAAGCAAAATTTCCAACTAAACACTCCCAATTTCCCATCATGCTTTTAGTTCCTACCTTCATTTTGCTGACGGTTTCCTTGAGCTGGTCAAGTTGATGTTGCGATGTAAGGGATTCAAGTTTGATATCAGTGATCTTGCTCTCCTTATCCCGAAGCTCGCGGCGAAGCTCTTGAATTGTTTCCTGACTTTGTTGAGCATCGTATATTCTGTTGAAAAAAGAAGAAATATTTGTATTTGGTTTTAATGAGTAGGTTCAGGTTAACAGGCGATGATCACAACTTCCTAGTAAATATACTTTTTTTATTTTCAATTTTGAAACTAATTTGAGAAACAATTTTAGTGCATAAAAGGAGCATGGCATTTAATCAAGTTATATTATGATATTTTCATAATTTTCATTTTACTAATGTTTTCTCCAACCTCCCCTCTGGTAATATTATTGCTACTTTCATCAAAAAGAGACAGCAAATATAAAATACAAGATATAACTGTGAACTTTTTTAACACATTAAAACTAAAAATTGCATCATTGAAGAACATCTGCATGTAATCCTGCATCACATGAACGACTAAATACTTGGCTCATTTACAGTGCAGGGAATTAAATGAATTGATGGCACCTTTTCATGTGCGACACCTTCACTTATCTTCGCTTCTGATAATCATTAACACATTGCTCCATCATTAAGCCTATCATTCATCATCGTAATACCACATTAAAGGGTCTTGCCATAATTAAATGTAGAATTAAAACCCACAAGTAATAATTGTGTAAGTAAGTGGGGCCATAATCATTATTCCCACTTAGGCCATATGTTGCAAGATTTGTAAAAAATCTTATATAAATATTGGCAAAAGGCTTGTCAAAACAATAAAGGAAAAAAGAGGCTTTTATATTTTTCAACTTACAAATTTGAAGCAATTAAGACCGAGTTTCAGTATCATACCTTAAGCTTTTTTAAATTTTATTCAGTTTTTGTTGACACTTATTCCCCAATAATGCATTCACAAATATTTCACCATATAAAAGTTTTATCAGGTTGGCATAGAGTGATACCCAGGGTCGTACGAAGCAGGGGGGCACTTGCCCCCTCTGGCTCGAAAAAGCGGAACGCTTGTGGGACAAATATCAATATTTTTCTACTTTTACTGTCCTGATATAACTGTCCCGTAAATCTTTAGTCAACTTAAGCCAATTTTAGCACAAAATCAAGGGTTTATATTGATTTTTGGCTGAAAATAGAAAAATTTTCGCAACAAAATTGACCATATATACATGGGGACGAAACATTAATTTCGGGACCGTAAATGTGTTTGCCCCCCTTGGCTTACATGCCTTCGTACGGCCCTGGTGATACCGATCAATAAAAAATTGATACGACTATGTCAAAAATTACCATCAGTCTGAAATGACCAGTCATGGCTACTCCCTCTAATTAATAACATTGGATGCCAAATTCCACTACAATATCCCTAAATGTACTACAACTACTAAATTAACTCACGCTGATGTCGAAGCAGATGTCTTCATCTGCGACTGTGTCGGTGAGTAACTACTATTGCTCGGGAAAGACGCATTACTCTCCAAATCCTCCACATCTGTCGTTGTCCCACTCTGCTTCTTCTTGCGACTAAATGCCGCACGGAAAGAGCTTCGTAACTGTAACATGACAAAATAATGTAAAACAGATGCTGTTAGTTCTAAACTCGCATCAATACCTCTATTTTATGTATTATAGACAAACTAGAGATATTTGAACTAAAAATGCAACAAAACAGCGTCTAAAATATCCATCCATATTTTGAAATTTAATCACGTCAACACTGGTGCAAATACCACACTCACTATAAATATGAACGATCACACATGCTACTTTAATAGGAAAAACACTTGTTATTCCAGAATGCTTTGGTCGCCAATGTACAACACATATACACAGCATCCTGATACAATAATGTCAATAATATAGTAAAGGCTGTGTAAATACTGCTTGAATTGGCGTAAATGGATCGGTAAATTCCAGTAACAACATCCATATATTGAGGACAGGCACAGAGAGCACTCTGGTGTAAGATTAACATCAAGAATTGGTATAAATGTACTGGTATATTCCTTAGATAACATGCATCCACAACTTTGGCAAAAAAAGAAAAATCGAGACAACATTCCAATTTTCAGATTTTGACATTTGAATGTCTTAAAAATCAATATCACAGCATTCTGGAAAAAAACACCATGTACCTTTTGGTTAGGTGAAAAAAACACGCTTTCCATTTTCATCCAAACTGATGTCACCCAATATCATAAAGAAAATATGAAATATCTTGGCACATGTAACAAGCATGCTATGACAAATGTGTTTGCTATCAGTTCCATTTTTGTTATGGTCTGAACACTGCACATGACATGCAATTAATACTTTCAGAACACAATGACGTGCCAAGGTACAAAATGATAACAAAGGTCAATATCAATCATATTTAATTGACGACTAATTTTACGCATGAAGCCTAATTTCACAATTGATGAGCTTGGTACTATAAAGAGGTGGTCAGGTCATATGATACTATGAAAACTTGGGGATCGAGTTAAATCAAATATTTAGGGTAAATTGGTAGAATCCCTTATGCCATTTCAGGGTCTCGCTTCTGGGTTGATTAACAATCAAGAGTAGCTCTGTTATATTTGAGTGACCCCAAAGATTGCCAGTAAAATTATGTGATAAAATATATTTCTCCAGCATTAAATGTATCAAATATATTGTAATTGTCCTCTTTATACCACAATGGTATTTTGAAGCCGTTAGCACAAATGTGTCTTGACAAACTTAAAGTTCTAAAATCTAGTTAATATCTGAACTTGTTTAAAGACACGGGAAAGGTTTTTTTTGGAGGGGGTGAGGGAATGGGAAACTTATCTTATATTTTTCCAGCAAAAGATATTCTCGAAATATACAAAAAGGCATTTTATTAAAATTTGCAATGTTAAATTTTCATGCATATTTGAAGAAGACACAATGTGTATTTGCTAGTATCAGATAGCAAAGATATACAGACTAAATAAAGAGCAAATAATTGTCCTCAGTGGCTCAAGCAAAGATAAAGATTGCTTCATAATATAGGCAGTATTCATTATAGAATGAGCTTTGCTCCTGGGCGTTCCATATGAGGACTGGTTGCTAGGTACAGAGAAATAACAAATAGAACACACTTTTTGTGCATGTGATTAAGCTAGTGGGTTCTGATTGGTCAAATCTGTACCTATTATGATGCAAGAGAAAAGTTTTAATACATCAATTTAAAAATCCTTGCTAGAATTGGCTATCAATGTGGAGATTTCTTATTACCAGCAAAGTGAGATTTAGTTCTGTTGCAGAGTCTGATTGTTCAAGTATAAGCCATTGGTCATCAAAGTTAGCATTTCTCATTATCATTCGATTAGAACTGAGTTGTTTTGATTGCAAGTGAGATGTTATTCTATCATGTGGCTTTTTAAAACATGAAAGGTCAGAATCAGATGTAAATAAATTTCACTTGGTTATTTCGAAATCAGTGCTTCACTGGACCAATCAAATTAAGACAAACATGCAAATACTAAACAATGAAAAAATATTTCAAATGGTTAAAAACATCAATAACATATAAAACATTTTAACTAATTCTGTAACAACAATTCGCAACTTCTGATTCAATATGGGATTGAATGCTTACAGTTTCCATCTAGTTTAGGAAAACTCAAATTCACTAGCTACAAGTCATTATGATAAAAAAATACAGTTTAAATAGAAAGGGTTAAAATATCAACACAATATGCCTAGGCACTGTGGGCCATTTTATGTAAAACTACTAGACTATCAATAAAATCAAAAACACACAACAAGTAGAAATCACAACTATACACTGCATCCATGCATCCATGGATCACATCGGGCATGCGTGTTGATCGATCGTTCACATACCTTTTCCCCGGAAGACATCTAAGCATATCAAGAACGATGCGAGGTGGTTGCACGGGGATGATAATAAGAGATATAGAGAGATGTACAATAAGAGATCACCATTCAACATATCACTGAATATCAGTCACTGTTTAGTTGGCAATGCTATAGCTAGTTGCATATCATAGCAAAATTGGCTTAAGATAGGTCAGAGAAAAAAAAATGTTTTTGAATCAAGCATTTCAAGTTAATTTTAATTTTCAAGATTTTGTGAACATTTAGAACTAGAAAGCTTTTAAAAATAGTACAAGTGTGATACTTGGATTATTTTACCATTTTTTTTATCCAGATCATCAGTAACTAGCTCTTGGCATAAGAGGTTTTGTTTACTGAAAAGCTTTTGGAGAAAACCATCAATTATTTTATCATGTCTATTTCAAGGCAGCCATTTTCAAACAAACAAATTTAATCAGGAAAGATTGTTGTACAAACTCGTAACTTATTTCTACAACCTTTCACCACCTATTTTATTCACATCTTTTACACATTTTTAAGTAACCTATTTTTTGCTCACATTTTGGGAACTCTTAGTGATTTTTCTCTGACCTCAACAATATTCAAATTGATAATTGATGATGCTGGGAAAGTTTGTCAGATTTATCATTTTATAAGAGGAGAAATGTTAAAATGCAACTATGTACAAAATAGGCAAAGAGGTATTATAATTCCCTTCAGCAGCAATTCATTAACACAAACCATTTCCCCCACCCAAAGGTTGGTGTAAAACTATTAATCTCTGATACCCTGGTCACATAACAGCAGTGAGGTTTACGTTACACTTATGACATCATACCAGGTTGAAATTCAGTGGACATAGACCAGGGACTTCATGACATATAGGCCGGTGACCGAACTGTGTTTGTCAGCCGGAGAGACACCAAAAACATAACTTGCAGTTTAATGTCTTAAATTATGGAGCAATAACGACTGCATGCATGCTATGGCAGCTGACTGATGGCCGACCGGGCAACGAAAACATTCACAGATGTCATACCAATGTTTTGGCTTTGCAGCTTTCTTCCGATTATGAGACATCAGTTGGCGACCAGTTGTTATGTGACCAAAGCATTAGTCAAACTCCTTGAGTGTTTTTTTTAAGTATACATTTTTGTACAAATCCCTTGTAAAGTAGCCCAGAATTGTAGATTCTAGAATCATACCTTGCTCAACTTTCTGTTCTAAATTGATTAATTCATATATGTATATAGAACTAGACCAGTCCACTTAATGGATTGCTATGCCCATAGGATGCAGACAGTACCAGGGTTTTATCGAGCTACCCCAACAGGTAGCAGATGCAATATTGCACAGACCTGTTAACGACGGCTATCCAAACATTGTCATATCTCCTGATAACTTGTAACTAAAACATTATGAAAATTACCTAAATATTTTTATATGAATCAACATAGCCATTTGCCAGTATAAACAAAATTTACTTTTCCAACTTTTGACTCTCTCTTAATTTTGGTGTCTGATCTCTTTAATGAATTTTCAAAACACAAAATTATGAAACATTGTCCTAACATGTGTTTTGAGCATTTTTCTTTTCTTTTTTGACATGAAGGAGTATCCATCTTAAATGAAACCTAATAAAAGTAATATAAACCAAAACAATTCTGCACCTAACGATAATGTTACCTAAATTGTTTAAAAGACATTCCTATGGGCATATCCATCAATCATAGAGGTTCGTGTAAAGGTGCAGAAGGTAGAAAATCATAACGAATGTTTACGTGCCAGTAAGCAGCCACAACGGTGTTCATGTTTGCGTAAGATCAACACATATATAGCCTGCTGTTTACTTTGCCAAGATAATCAAGAAAACAAGACGTAATCCTGTATTTTGACAACCTTTTTGATGTCGTTGAAAGGTGAACTCAGAATGGTCATTTTAAGAGAATAAATAGTGCACATTCTTCTCCAACTATGGCCTTATTTCCCCTTGTATCTCCAAAACTAACAATGAAGTGACCAGACAAACGTCAGTGGGGACGTCTATAGGGACAAATGCAAAGACTTTCAGACAAGCCTTATTGATTGTCATGTTGAGTCTTGAATATACATGCATCAATTCAATTGTTGAACGATGACCCTAAATCACTGATGGGCTCAGCGATAAAGTGATGGCATCGTTATTCTTTAAAGAAGCAACAAGAAATTCAGGCGATACAATGACTTTTGTTTTTGAGGTTTACAACAAGCCATGCTCTCCAAAATTTCTCTAATTCCAAATGTTTTGGCTTGCAAATAACCCCACCCCAGTTGTATAATTATCCAATAACCCCCTACGCCAATTATCCGTTTAAAAACTATCCACTCGGAAATCCGCAAGTTAACAATGACAAGGTTTCCACCTGGATTCGAACCCGGGACCTGTTGCACCCAAATCCCATTATCCCTACATGTATGTCAAGCCACTGAGCAGGCACTGCCATGGCAGCGATTTCATGATCATTACTAACTCAGATCTACATGTACAACGTATTTGGACAAGTTTCCTAACTTTGCCGATTGTGATATTTCATTGTTTGGTAGGGTTGGGGTTAGTTTACCCCTGCTTTGCTCTCCCTCCTCCTCCCCCCCCCCCCATTAATTCAATTCTGGGGCTGCCCTAGGCCAGCCCTGCCCCAATGTGCTAATGAATTGCTACTGTATTAGGATAGTTTTGTTGATAGTCCAAATCTCCATACTTACTACTCGTTTCTAATAATTCACACACATGTGCATGAAATTGGCGGAAATAAATAAACACAAAATGAATTTAAATTGAATTTTGGATCAATCAATTGTTTAAAATTCATTTTCAAAACTAAAGAGGTAATTAAGTAGCTCATTAGCTCTGTTCACAAGAGCATTCTCCAATTCTTCAATTTATTACACTGATTAACAGTTTCTACAAGCTCCTATAATCGCAATATTTAAGCAGGGAAAACTGGAAAGCAAATTTAAACTTCCATAAAATCATCAAGATTTTGATCTTCCAAAACCTGAAACTAAAAATCTACTAACTGATAACACACTTTAAAGATGGTTTCAGAATATGGCATCACTTTGTCTTGCAGCAATTGCATGTGCGACTACATCTTTCCAATTTAGGATTTTGAAAAATTATCTCAGTTGGTAAACAAGAGTAGAAATTATTCTTTCCTTAGAAGCAGCCATTTTGATGACTTTGGGGAAAGAATAATTTCTATTCATCTTTTTAAGTTGCATTAATGCAGAAGAGCTCAATAATTCCTGCAAAAATGATCCATTCATTTTAACTTTTTGCAACATGCTGTTGACTCAAAATGAGTATTGCCTTTTTCAGCATTTGTGCTAATAGAAACCGATGTCGTCATTACGACAACTGCATTAAACAATTTGAAACCCGCCTTTTAAGGAACAAGTAGTCTGATCCATAGGACCTTCATTTTTTCGGTGATACTATATCCAATATACAAATCCACCATCACATCACATCTGACTAGAAAGGCCCCAGTTCTACATCATGTAGCTAGACAGCCTACTGAGCAGTCACTGTACTAGATCACTGGTAGGGCAATCGTCACGGGAGGGCAAATCCAGATAATGCGCATCTCTGTAAGTTGCTTTGCTGTAGAATGTGGCTACACGGGTGTCAAATTCGGATCTCCTGTATAGCACTCTGTGTACATGCATGTATGCATGTAAACGGTCTATGGAGATGCGGATCTCGGATTTGGATCTCAGAGATGCGCATGCATCTGGAATTGCACTCCGTGTAGATTGCTCTAGTTATCTCTCTCTCATGTAGTGGTTAGTGTCATCTGTCAGAAAAAACAATTAAGGGTTCTTTTACTCAACAGGTACCTACCCAGTTTTTCTTCTTCTTGTTCTTCTTGTCAGTAACTTCACTATCAGTAGCAGCAGAGCCAACACTGGACATACTGGTCATGCTAGCCAAACTGGACATAGAGTCGGAACTCGTCTGTCTGTGGATGCGCACCTCCGGCGAACTCCCTACGTTAGCCCAAGACGAATTAAAAGGAGAATTGCGTGTAAATGCTGGAGGGTAATACGGAGGGTATGCATTACCGTTGGTGGTGGCGTGGATGTTGTAGTTAGCTGTACATGGAGATGGGTTGACCAATACCAGGGGATGGCGGACAAGATGGTTGCGAGCACATAAACACATGGAAGACAAAAAATAAAATGAACAAAATCACAGCAAGAGCAGGCAAAGAAAAATAAAATGCGATAGATATATGTTAAATAAATAAACAAAAATGGAAAGATAAGTGCAATATTTCAATGCGCATTGAAAATAGAACAAAAATTGTGTCAATAAATCAAAATTTTATTATAAAGCAAACAAGCAAAATATTGAAGGCATTGTTCAAAGACAGTTGTAAATTAAATGAAAATGAACTTAAAAGAAGCACATGCTAAACTCAAAATAAAAACGGCAAAAAACAAAACCTGACATATTTAATGTCAATGATATTTCACATATTTTGGGGGCTATTTGTAAAATGTGTATAACATAAAACTTTAAAAAATTGCAATTTGAAGTGAATATTCAAAATTGCAATTGTTTCTAGTTCCAGTATAATTGAAATTAAATTCATTGGACATGCATTCAAATAACAAAATATCCAAAAATGCAAAAATAGTCGTAAATTATACACAGCACAAAGTTGCAAAATTGCAGCAGCATTTCAAGAAGCGAGAAAGAAAGACATGTGCATTTGTAATCCTGGCTTAAAATTTAGTTTGCAACATTTGGGCATTTTTATAAACGATGTGCAAAAATTGGATGATGGAAGAGCGCCAAGATTTCATGGTTTTTTTTAACATTGAACAGCTTCTGATTTGTAACTTTTTCCCCTTTAATTTAAAAATAAGAAAGATTGTCTGAGTGCAGCATTAATTGCAATAGATGATGAGTCTATAACATCATTATGTGTAACAAAGTTCCTTAGACTGCCAATTTCATTCTAATTAAGCTATTCATCTCCAGAATGCAAAAGTCGCTATGTTTTGTAACGTAGGCGTTAAAAGTTGAAATCGTTTTGTATGCTAGCGTCTTGCTTGTTAGCACCTTGATGTCTAGTCACAAGTCATGATGGATACTTCTTGCCTACGAGCTTAAATCAACAAAATTCTAATCAGGCCTGAAAATTGACATTCTAACTGTTCATTTCTAAGTTACAGCACACTTTATCTCCAGTCAATTTTACCTACTGAAAATGATGCTTAAACTTTTGTATAGTTTTGAAATTTGATTCAAGTTGTCATGGTTTCAATATAACACATAGATAAGCACTAATGTATTTTGGTGTTTGAAAAATCAGGGTTAAAAGTCCAACAGATAGTGATCAAAAAGACAATATTTAAGAACATTATATGTTAATAAATTAATCAATCTTTCACCAATTAAGATAATAGACCACCGATAACAATAATGACTACCCTGGTAATACACATACCATGGATAGGTTTGGGGCCGGGGTAGAGCCAAGAGTTTTCTAGAAAATAAAATTCTTCACG
>JXSR01S011324.1:29767-39940 GCA_000969725.1 Ophiothrix spiculata
TGAACATTTATAGTAAAACAGGCAATTATTTGTGCTTTTAATATTTTATTCTCTGGAGAATGAGAAATTCAGTAATAGTGTTTCTAGAAATAAATCACTAAATTCTTAAACTTTAATCTTCTTTGTTACTTACAATATATTTAAGTGACAAAATCATGTTGTTAAGTATATTTAACCCTCCTAAAAGAATAATATTCACTTTTAAATCAACAGCCATACATCTGGAATCTCAATCTTTAGGAAAAATATAAACACTAGCTACTGACAAAAATCCAAGAAATAAATTTGGCTGAAAATTATATTTTAAGAGCAAGTAATATGATTTTGTTTGTTTGTTTTGATTCTATTATGGTCTTGCTTTGATTTTTAAGTTTTCACAAGTTCATACTCAAGTAGATCATGGCTAATGCCTTTATCATGATCACCAAAGTGAAGGTCAACTTTCCTCAACACTTACTGATTTTATTGCATTTTTAGAAAGTTCTTCCAAGTACTCACTAATATCCATAACCATTCTTGTTGAACTTGAACATTTATTGTAGTAAAGACAATTGTTTGTGCTTTGAATTTCTCATTCTCCTAAGAAAGTCAGTGATAGTGTTTCTAGAAAACTAATACTTCTTTGTTACTAACAATTTAGTGAAGTGATCATGTTGTTAGGCAAAGTAAAACAATATTTATTTTTCTCGTCCCCGCCCGCATCATTTCTTGGCACCGCATAGATTTTTTAAATTATTTTTTATTTTCAAAAAATAGGAACAAAAAGCACAAAAAGTAGCTAGTTTTTCAGAATTTTGAAATACTCTCGATGTAACATTTTAATAGAATGTTGATTTGATTTTTTTTTGCAAGAAATGTCTTATCATGCACAGTATCATTCTGCAAGAGTGAAGGAATTGTTGAATTTGTTGTGGCTTGCTGGAAATCTAAAATGACAGCCATCTGGGAAATAAAAAATAAAACCGTCCCACATCATCAGTTTTTTCAAAAATCAGGACGAGAAACATATAATTTTTTACTTGGCCTTAAGTGTATTTAACCTTCCTAAAGTATAATATTCAGTACATTTGGAATCTAAAACTTTAGGAAAATAGAAACACTGCTGACAAAACCCTAAGAAATGCATTTTTCCGGGAAAATTGTCTTTTAGCGCAAGTGATATGGTTTCTATTAAGGTTTTTCTTTTATTCAATAAGTTTTCACAATTTTTCATACCCAAGTGAATCATGGCTAATGCCTTTAAAGGTGCAATTCATGATTCTGATTCATTTCAGTATTTCAAAATTCTTCATAGTAGGCTAACCCAAAATTTCTTGCAGTGGTATTGGTACATGTGTATGGCAGTATACATTAGGGTCCATGTGAAATGTTAGACACATCAGCTGTTGTTTGTTTACCATAATATCACAGATCCTTAAGAATCTGTGATAATATACTCCTAAAATTGAAGACTTACCCATATGTTTTCTGCTTAATACACTGGATAATTAAGAAGGCATAAATTCCTCTTTATAAAAAAGCTGTTTGTGAAATCCTATATTGGCAGGTTGATCCTAAAACTACAGAATTAATGTCCACTTCTGAATCTATACAGTAAATTTGCACAAACATGAGAAGGCAACACACCACTTACACAGAATTGTTTTACATTATACCCATTACCCAAACCACTGTAGTGAGGTCCTTTATTTATCCCAATTGTGCATTTAAAACCATTGAAGCATTATATTGATTTATACATGACTGGTGTGTTGGCCATGAGCCTGTGAGGGGTTTCATAGTTTGAAGTTAATGGTGGGAAATTATTGTGGCCAATCACAATCCAAGATTAGTATGACATAACCTTTCCTTTTTTCACATGCTAAAATGTTCACATGTTGATTAATGTCCTTCAACATAGTATGCATTCAAGAAGTGAAATGTTTTAACGTGTTAAAATTATAGCCTCATGTTGACACTACTAGTATCATGCTTGGCTCCATGTTGACAGAATGTTGTACTAAATGAGTATAGAATTTTACCTTGGGATTTTATACACCAAAAATAAGTGATTTTCATTTTTCTTATTAATCATCCATTATTAAAGTATGTTTCTGTTAACAACGAACATTGTGTGGTTAGGAGAATATGTACTCAATTAAAGTTTGTTTCACTTTAACTAACAACATCATTGCACAAGTATCAACAACTGATTTGAGACAAAACAATTGAGTGTAGACTTGATTAAAATCTTGAAATACATGATAGTATGTTGATAGTAAATAGGTTGTGAATATTTTAATGGAGTCTACAAATAACTTGTTAAAGTAAAATAGTTTACATGAAAATATCTTGCCTAAAAGTCAATTTGATTTGTTGTTAAATACTGAGATATCAGTAAAACAAAAACCACGAAAATGTTCTGGTATTTTTATCCCTGCATATTGGTCCAAAAAGGAGGAATTTGGGGGCCAACATTCAGCCCCAATCTACACAGCTTTTTAACTCAGGCTGAAATCTGGGAGGGTAGTTCAGAAAATGAACTACCCTCCCAGAGCTGGGTGTATGGTATTGGTACCACTGCCAGAAGTGACCTCTGCAATCAAGCGTAAATTTACCTAATTATAATTTATAAACACTTCCTGAAGTTGTTAGTCACACTAAAATGATGTTATGAAGATGAAGATATGTTTACAAATGGTAACTAATGTAAACAAACCAAACATACCATTTGATTTCTCTGATCCGAACAGTGCGATTTTCATCAATTTAATTCAAAAAGGTTCCTTTCATGTATGGCAAAATTAATTTCTGTTTTTTCAAGTACAATTAGTATTTCTCATTTTATACACAAATTACCGTTATGTGATAGGCTGTAATATACAGCTTGCCCCAAGCCAAAAACAAACTTTTTTGGCTAGTGTTTCTCGAGCAAAGCCAAGGCCAAAGTCGGCTCTGTGCTGTAATTACTGTCCTAGGCTAAGACCTAGAAAGTGACACATTTTCTAACTTTTCTCAAAAATAAAAGCACATTTGAAAGAGTGGTTTGGGGAGTTTCATAATATATACCTGTCAAGGATTTGTCCTAGCTTAAAAACTCAATTTTGATAGAGGTGACCTTGACTCTTGAGTCTAATCAAGAAAAGTGGATCATGAATTGCCCCTAATGGTGCGTTCATAGTCCAACGATTTCACAACGATTTCATCGCACGATGTCTGTCGATACGCAGTCTTCAAAAGTTATAGCGCAATATGCGTGGCGCGTTTAAAGACTGCGTATCGGCAGACATCGTACGATGAAATCGTTGTGAAATCGTTGGACTATGTCGGAATGCACCATTAGACGTTAAGCTTACTTGTGTTGTTTGCGTCTTCGCGGTCCTGCACTATTCATTCAATGGCTGTCATATCTGCACTTCAAAAACCTTGGTTGCTGCGCAGCTTTATGAAATAAATGGGTACAAAAACATCATGTAAATGTTATCTCCTTGCTCAATCCAAAGGCTAGCAAAGGCCCAAAGGTCATGAACATGATGAAGACGTATTGATCCAGTATTATCAGTGGTCTCTTTCGCAGTCTATTTAGGTGTATTCGTAAAAAACATGGAGGAGCTCTTCTCTGTGGCGAAAATCCACGCCTGCATACAAGGGTGGTAACTATTTTGGTGAATTACGTCACCTATTTGGGCAATTCTATTCTGCTAATAGGGAGTAAATAGTGTTGAATTCTGTTAGCATAAATGTATTTAAAAATCTCACCTTTATTATACTGATCAAATCAATTTTTAATGAACATATTATAAAATACGTGTATCCACATTCTTCATTATTTTCAATTTTAGTTGTTTGATGAAATGGAAAGGGGAACATATCACAGAGTTATACCCAAATTATGAATGGAATAAATTATTTTCGACGTTGGGGATTTCCCATCTTCAGTTTCCATACGCCATTGAATTGCAAAAGGAACAAGCGGAGATGTTTTTCCTCGTAATTTATTACGTATTTTCACCCAAGGAACGTAAATAATTTGGTAAGTAACTATGAGTTTCAAAAACGGCAAGTATTGAGGCAATTTTGTACTTATTTCAGCAATGTTAAAATGAGTACAGCGTCTTTTAAGCTTGATATTATGTATCCATTCCAAATGAATGTCATGATCGGTTGTGTGTCACTTGGTCACGCAAGCCTGACTGCCAAGTCGAACAGATATTCATTGATTACTGCGTGGCTGTGCGTGTGGCGAATGTGCAGCGAACTGTGCCCGGGGAACTGTTTCTTTAGTTGCCACGCCAAAAGAAATGGATTTTACTAGGGAAATCCCAACATCAGTAATACCACATGTGGCATATAGAAAAGTTGGTACAGTTAACTGTTAAGGTTTCAGTTGAAAAACTAGTCCAACACAGCATGAAAGGACCAATGCTGCCTTGGTATACTCTTTCTCAGAGTTGTTTTTCCTTTCAGATCCTGCCGTGTACGCCACTCTTAACGCGCGCGCCAACAGCGTGAGCGTAAACAATCAAATTCAACAAATCACGCACTGCAAATACGTGCGTAAGTAAGTGCATCCGTATGCAGAAGTGCTTAACAACAAGCGTTGGCAAGAAAAAACCCGCGAACGGGGGAAAAGGTTCTCTGAGATAAACTATATAGGGCTTTGCTCAAACTTAAAATTACGTGTAACTCTGGAACCAAATAACGTACAGAGCTATAGCATTGATTTTTATAAACTTCAGATATTTGTTATTTTTATTATCTATTTTTTATATTTTTATAAGCATTTAAACCCACGTAAATTTATTTCTGTTTAAAAATTGTGAACAGCAAAAACGCCAATTTCCCTTTGTTTTTATGAGAAATTTGCCTCTATTTGTGCCTTTTCCTGTTTTCATTTTACCGTAACTTCAAAACTATCCATGCTACAGGCCTATAACATGCAGTTCCATAAACTACATTTATTCATTATGCTCGTCATGTTTGTTTTGACTTGATTAGACTTAAACAAAGTCCGTAAATTTAATATTTAAAACAAATTGACTGTGTAGAAAGGAAGCCCCATTTATCATGAAAATCGGCTGTGTGTGGAGCTTGCAGTTGAGTCTATTGCTGTATGCAATTGATTAAATTGATGGTTGAACGCACACTCCACAGAGATGTATTGATTGGTGCTATAAACTTGTTTCACAGCCTGGTATTCGATGATTTATGTGTTTGTTAACTGCACAAACCTGCCGAAACTTTTTGATATGCATGTTTTGACATAGCTTGATGCAGCATTGTACGTTGGGTTGGTCCATATATTTTCAAGGTTGTTTTTTACACACAAGGCTCTGAGTACCATATGCGTTCACAAAAAGGGTTCACTAATCGTTAAAGGTTGGCCAGTCTGAAAATGAAATATGGTTCACTATTCCGAAAATGAAATACCGTTCACTAGTTCAAAAATGAAATAAGGTTCGCTAGTCTGAAAATAAAATAAGGTTTTAATAGTCCAAATTAAATGAAATAGGGTTCGATAGTCAGAAAAAGGAGTGGGTTACTGGGGTGTAAAGTAACAAAAATAACCAGTTGATCGTCCCCTCCCTCTCCGATTTTGGACTCTGCACCAATTTTTTTGTTATTTGTTATTTTTTTTAAATCCCCAAAACAAAATTGGACCTTAGCTGGACCCCTTGTAGCACTATCCCTGGTGCCGCTATCCCTTTTTTACTTAGAAAATTATCCAAGTCATATGCACATGATGCACAAAGTCTGTTTTTACTGTTCAAAAGAACAAGTGTTAGGGACCACATCACTAAATAAATTGTTGTTCATGATTTGGTATTTTTAAATAAGAAAAATTGACTGCCCTTCTAAAATCGAACTCTCAAAAATATGGAAGGGCAATATGTTTGGTCAATATTTTGTTTTAATTATAGATTCAGGTTTATTTAAAGTTCCTCCGATGCCATTTTTGATCTCTAGAGTGCTTTTGTGAAATTTTAAGGCTTTCTTACAATGTGTAGGGAATTCTGCTAAGTACATTTGGCTGTCAGTGATATTGGGCACCCATACGCGTCTCGTATCTCGAAATATTTGCGTTAACGTTCATGATGTATTTTTGTCATCATTTTTGGTTAAAAGAGTTCATAATTAATTAAGAAAAGGCTTTGTTGAAGAAACCAATTGTTTATATTTGAGTTTTTGGATGTTTTTAGGAAGTCATTTTGTACAGTAGGTCAGTGGGAAGCTAATTTGTGGTATGTCACCATTATGGGTTATCATAGACTAAAGGTTGGTACATGGTTTATATCCAACAGTCTACAAATACCCTAAGCAATATCTTTATCAGATTTTCAAACAGAAGGTCTAGAGGCCCGGGGGGTACTTGCATATGGAAGTGCCATATGTATGAGTGCCACCGAGCACCTCAGAAATAGGGGTCTTTCAGTGACAAAGTGCAAAAAATGGGGGTCTTCAGGCAAAATTCACCAAAAAGTGGGGTCTTTCTGGGTCAAAATGGCCAAAGATTTGCACAATTTCGACTAATTTTGTGAATTTGTTCGACAATTTTTGTGAACTCGTCGACGAATTGTGCAAAATTTCTGAAATTACATCAAATTAAGAAAATGGTGGGTCTTTGAGTGACAAAGGTTGTTTTAGTGACAAGGAAGTTTAAGAATATGAGGTCATTGAGTGTTAGTTGGTAAAAATAGGGTGACTTTTGGTGAGAGTGACCCAAAAAAGCGGCGTCTTTTTGGTGGCACATGGCGCATACCTCAAAGTTGAGTACACACATCTTCTCCCCCCCCCCCCCCCGATCTAGAGGTGAAATGAGAACTTAAACATACAAGTTGATATTCATAAAACAATGCTGATTTCCTGTGTTTAGAATATTCTCTGTTGAAGAAAATTGATCGGGTTTTTAACATCTCCCATGA
Source organism: Ophiothrix spiculata (assembly GCA_000969725.1). NCBI lineage: Eukaryota > Metazoa > Echinodermata > Ophiuroidea > Amphilepidida > Ophiotrichidae > Ophiothrix > Ophiothrix spiculata. The sequence goes on from JXSR01S011324.1 coordinate 36,670, forward strand.
TGTGAAAAGGGGAAACAAACTATGAAAGGGTATGACACATTGCGCTTGGCACTATATCTCATTTTAAAAGCAATGCACAAGAGCTACCAAGACATAACTATTTCTTTCTTTGACCTAATTCCATTTAGTTATAAGGTATGTTATTTTGGTTCACTTTGCGTGACAAAATTTACCAATATGTAATGCTCTTATAAATCAGAATTTTTGTATTCGTTCACATCAATGGTTTCAGGAGTTAAATTGCTGATAAATGCGGAGTAATGCATGTAGGGTACCACAATCTACACCACACATACAAAATGGGGAATGCAGACCTTAAAGAAACAACGGAGGAAAAAGACCATGGAGTACTGATTCACAAATCCCTTAAGGTGTCAACACAATGTGCAACAGCAGCCAAGAAAGCAAACAGAGTCATAGGAATGATTAAAAGGAACTTTGTCTATAGAAATAAAACAGTCATCCTGAAGCTCTACAAATCACTGGTGAAACCACATTTAGACTATTGCATGCAAGCATGGTGCCCTTATTTAGAGAAAGATAAGAAATACTTGAAAAAGACAAGCCAAGGCTACCAAACTGATTTATAACTTGAAAGACCTGCCGTGCGAGTTCAGACTTAAAAGACTCAACCTCACAACACTGGAAGATAGAAGAAAAGGTGGAGATCTGATCCAAACATTCCGTATTACATGTATGTCTCAAATCGACAATATCAACCCTGACTCCATGTTTAAGAAATTAATATATCAGAGCTCAAGAGGACACTTGCAAAAACTTACCAAGAAATACTCCAGATTAGACATTAGAAAGCACTTCTTCAGTCAGAGAGTTATCGACAGTTGGAACAAACTGCCAGAAGAAGCTATCCAAAACTGGGTTTTTAAATAGGCTACAAAGCCCCCCTCCCCCAAAACCCTGCCACACCCAAACAATCTTTCTACAAGAAGATAATGGTGTGACGCTTCAAGGTATGTTCAAGGTATGTTAATTCCTAGAAAGTCACTTGGATTTGGTTGGTATGGAATTTTACCTGATACTTCAGTTACAATAGAAAGACTAGTTGGCCTGTAGTCATTAAAACTATGGCACTCTACAGCAGACAAAACCAACACTAGTTTTAACTACCCTTACAAATTCACACCATTACATCTAGAGGTATATTGCAGCAAAAATGAGGTGTAATGCTGTAAAATCAATGAGTATGGCCGAAACCATAGTCGGCCTCAAAACAAAATTTTCGCTACCAAACATTTGGTCATGACGTCAAAATGACGAGTGACTCCAAACAAAATAACTTCAACACTGAGTTGAGACCAAATAAAATTTTGCACTAGATTGCACATGTTATTGAATTGCCACATACATTGGACCGAATGTTTGTTACCCGTTGATACTTTAAATTCGATGGCAAATATTTGGTGATGTCACGACCAAATGTTTGGTAGCGAAAATTTTGTTTGGAGGCCGACTATGTTTTGGCCCATAGTCGGCCTCCAAACAAAATTTTCGCTATCTAATATTTTGTTGTGACGTTAAAGTGTGGTTGGCCATATGTTTCTAATAGGTGTCAACAAGAGGAAGGTGTCTAAAAATTTGATAATATTAAGGGTGTGTATTACAACGAAAGAGTGTAAGCAAAGTTTGGTGTAAGAGTGTGCAAAACCCATAATGTTGTCTAAACCCAAAATTGACATGTAACCCAAAATGGCATGTTGAATCAAGGATGGCATCTAAAACCAACACCACCTATGGCCGCCCATAGTTTGACATCACAACAAAATGTTGTTTGGAGGCCGAGTATAAAATGACCAATAGTAAATGTTTCATGTAGTAGTAGTGGCAGTTCTAGCGATTCAGTGATCATTTTATTCCATCAGGACATGAAATAAACTACTAAATTCGTCATTGGGACTTCTATCTTAGCTTACAGAATCATCAGTTATACAGGATGAATTAGTCACAATGATGATCTGTTAGTGTTAAGCTTTTAAGCCAACCATGAGCCAATTTACTCATAAAATCCTGCCTCATATCCTAATGCCACAAAATACTTGTATTTATATGTGTACTGTTAATCATCATGACAATGGAGAATAATGGTGCTGATTTTGGTTTTTCAAATTATTGAACTCTGTCTAGTCATGTGACAAATATCCTGGTTGGAAAAAGTTAGTCATCACTCATTGTGATAAGGTATCAGACTCAAGGGGCACACAAAATTATACCAAAAAATCAAGCAATAGTTTTCTGTGTATATTTGCATTATCACTTAAGTTAAAGCTTAAGGAAAACCCTAGCTCTTGTTCAGAGCCGTCCATCACTTTCACGTCCACTACCCTCTGCAGTACCAGCATCAGCAGTTCGCTTCGCGCCGCTGCTGGGTCCTAGGGAACAAGGCTTGTTCTAGGAAAACTCCTAAGAAAGTATCCAATCCCTTCCGGTGTCTCCAACTAACACCATATATAGTAGCCCTATTAGGTGGTATGAAACTGGTTACTGGGGATTTCCAAGCTTATGTCCAGGGAAGATAGATACTATCAACTAGATACTGTGAGTGGATATCAGTTTTATAAGTAATTTCTTTCGCAAATTAACTTTTTTGGCAGTTTTGTAAGGATTTGTTCAACTTCAACTTCAACTTCAAATTTATTCACAATATCACAAATATCACACATATAAAATACATTAAAATTAGCATAAACAAACAAACAAAACATGATATTGTGGGAATGATCAAAAGGCCAAAAAATTGTTTTGTCCAATTTTAGAGTTATAATTTATGGTCAACCTTATCTAGACAAAAAAAAAGTATTTCCACTAGTAGGTACAATGTATTTCATATTTGTTGCAATTTTGGCATCTCATGGAAATTTCTAAATTAATCTATTGTGAAATTTAGTATAGGTGGATATAGAAAGCTAGAATGTCAGATAGGAAGTGATGCTCTTCCAGGGGATTTTTACACTATTCATTTATATGAAACACAGGAATTACTCGACTTTCGACAGAATACAAAGGTGGAGATTCATCATTGTTTCAAACGTTTCCACTGAAATTGGAGTCTTGGCAATTTTCTAACAATAGAAATTGCATAAAATAAGAAGTTTGAATATCCTGAAAATTGTGGTTACTTTTAACATATGATCTATTACATCCTGATTGTGGTTTTATAAGAGAACGTATTTGACAGTTATTATATATTGAACAGTGTTACTTCAATAATCCAATACGGGTTTATTTGCTGTTGTATTCAGGTTTGTTAATAATA
>JXSR01S011325.1:0-12172 GCA_000969725.1 Ophiothrix spiculata
TACAGTGCCCTATGGAGAAAATCAGAAAACATTGTCTTTATATTGTCTGTCCAGCCCGTACGAGCAGTAACACTTTGCGCTACAGGTGAAAATACTTGTCAAGGTTGTAATTTACCGAAATTGATTTTTTGACAGATTCACAACCCTTAATTGTGCTTACTACAAAATACCAGCAAAGTTTAATTTCAAGAAAATGATAGGAAATGTGAAATAAATCTGCATATTTTAAAGACAATCAACAGAAAATATAGTGCTTACTGATCTTTGAACGTGTTTATCTCAGTTATACTATAGGTTTTACTCCCCGTCAACCTTTGACGGACCATAACTTGACTTCTCGTTTTTTTTGTGTGAAGTTCATTAAGGTGTCATTTTAATCCTTATAGCATGGTCTTTGCAAATAATTAAAAAAGTGAAAATGACAAACCAAGAGGTGGCATTTACGGCTGGTTTGGGATGGACGGTCACATATAATTTGGTGTCTTTTTTTTAACCTTACTATTTGATTTGGCATTGCAATTCGGTTAGTCTGGGGGCACACCCTTTATAAAAATGGCTGAGGATATTGACACGATAATGGTATCAATAACGTAGCCCAAAATGGCTATAGACACGATGATCGTGTCAATAACGTCGCCCAAAATGGCTATATATATATACACGATGATCGTGTCAATAACCTCGCCCAAAATGGCTATAGACACGATGATAGTGTCAATAACCATGTCCAAATTGGCTATAGACACGATGATCGTGTCAATAAAATAACCTCGTCCAAAATGGCTATAGACACGATGATCGGGTGTGAAAAAGTGAATGGCTATAGAACCTTTATGGAGCCGATACTCACTGATGCTCAAGGAGATTGCAACAAAAATAGTACTAGAAGGAGGAAACTTTGCTCCCCATTATTTTCTTCCTCAGATTGTTTGTTTTACTCCTCTCTTTTGGTCTGCCACGGACCAAAGGACAAAAACGCAACATCAAGTTGACTTTCTGAATAACATCAGAAACTCTCCCGGTTGTATCATTACCAATCAATGCAAGTCACCTTCCTCCTTCCACTATTTTTGTTGCCATCCCCTTGAGCATCAGTGAGCACCAGATTATCGTGCCTATAGCCATTTTGGGCGAAGTTATTGACTAGTCCTGGCACCATAACTTGACTGACACTATACCGGTACTCCCGCGGTAGTCAGATCTAGGCACCAGGACTAGGTATTGACTGTTGACACGATCTTTCTTTCTTTCGTTATGTCAGTAGTACAAATGCATTTCACCAACTTTGACGAACAACCATACAAACTACATTGTAGACCTGAATTGAATTTTGACCCAAACGAAATTGGGAACAATCAGGGTAGAATATACCCTACTCTTCGCGATACTAATTGTGATTACATGTACAGGTATGACTCTTCTGTACACGGGACCGATGGCTTTACGTCCCCTTCGAAGGACGACAATCTCTCATGAAATATTCACCCAACTCTAAATACTTCATGTAAGGGGCGGAGAAGATCGAATATCTGACCCAATGCTCCCACCAAGTCAGACAAACATCTTAGCAAAGATTTCACTCCAGCAAGGCAACCCTCACCTTACCCGAAATATCTGGCTGAAGTTTTTTTGGCTTGTAAGTTGTGTTTCTCGAGCAACCCTCACCGGGAATCGAACCCTGCCTGGGCTCAATGCGTGCAAGGCGAGATTGCTAACGACTACACTACACGACGCCCCTTTAGGCCAGAGGAGGTTTTCACAATATCCCATGATGCAATGCAACATTGTACAATGTACATGCAAATCCAATTCAACTCCTATACTTTTGTACATGTTTCTGACGTTTTTGAAGTGTCAGCAATGTGGGTAAACACTGGGCTGTTTTGAAAAGAAACACATCGTTGGAAAGGTATGAATGAGTACTATTCAATGGAATTCTCAAATTCCTAACTGCCCATTGTCCAGAAAACCATTATTGCCTATTATATCTAAGTGTATGAGAATAATGCATTGTGGGATATCTTGAAAACCTCCTCTGCCTTTAGGCTTTGATCATCGTGTCTATAGCCACTTCCTATTTAAATATAGCACAGCCGAAATAGAAAGGAAAATATAGCGCCGTTTTTGTCACTTTTATCTATTTGGGGTGCAGAATTCTGCATCAACATGATCAAAGCAGTCACGACAAGAAATCTGATATTTTCAGCCACAAAAAAGTGACAATGGGCCACAACATTTTTATCTATAACTTCGCCATTTTTAACAGTGTCTAGGAAGCTGGTTGATCCCTCATTTTAAAGCTACTAAACTGCTCTACAAGAAAAAGCTAAAAGTAGTGATATTCAAATTAAAAACATTTTTTTTTAAAGCTTACAGTTGAGTTGTTTTTTATTTCAAAATTCAAAAAATTGAAAAAGTTAAATTAACCATAAGTTACACGACATGACATGTAAAAAAAGATCTGTATGGTTACATTTATGAAGAACTAACATACCTTTTCTTGGGAAGGATATTCATGATTATCGTGTACTTAAAAAGCCAAAAAATACGTGCAAAGTACGACAATCATCAGCGTCTGTTTTGATTTGACAGGCTCTGAGAAACTACTTCCGGGTTTTCAGCCTAATCAACTGCTGGATGTACCACTTTTCGTCAAGAGGGGTGACAAGACATTTCGGTCAACAAAAAAATATATAACACCTAGAAAAACTAAAGATATTTTGACAAAATAGTTATTAATATAACATTATACTTAAGTAAGTGAAACTTTTGATGTTTCAAATTTTTGTCATCCTTTTTAATGTGTAATGTTTTTCACCGCTGGGCGAGATACCAAAACTTTGGTCTACCCAGTAATCATACAAGTAGAAGTAGAAGTAGATTATCAACTTGTCCTCCCCCCCCCATTCATCGAATGGATGAATCGATACATTTGTTTACAGCTTTTTACGGGTCATTGAATTTACCGTTGAGGTAATTTCGTGTGGGAAAATTGAGTGTAAGCTTACAGAAATTTTGCATTTGGTAGAGCAAATCACCTGAGCTAGTGCAGAGTAATCATCAGAGATAGTTGAGAATGACGTTAACAATTAGTGAAAATTGGATACGAGATAGAGTGCAGCTGAACCATGAGAATGCAGGTTAGTAAAAATTTTCATCATTTTGAAATCATTTCATGCCTCTTCATGTTCTTCAACTAAACGGTATGTGTGTCTTTTTTTATTTTGGTCGCTCACCTCACACACACATATAGTATAGGGAGAATTTGTAAAATGATAAAAGCACTTCCCGATAAAAGATAATTTCTTCTACCCTACAGGTCTTACTATTAAATGGTGGATTCAGAGTCTGTCGATATGCATCGATCGATGCCCATCGACACGCAGTCTTTAACATGCGCTATTCCTTATGCGTTGTGCGTGTAAAGACTGCGCGTCGATGGTCATCGATCGATGCATATCGTCAAGACTCTGAATAAACCATTATACTTACAATATGTAGGCACTCACTGGGCAGGCTAAAGACAAACCAGATCTTTCAAAAAAGAAAGACAATGTACATAAAACCTGCACATAAACACTACAGCACAGAAAATTCTGTACAGGAAGTAAATACTTCAAAGACTGTGAATCAAAAGATAAATGATATTACGATAGACAATTATGATTCCGATATTGACGTAAAGACATTTAGCGCTACCGATACCCAGCAAGATGGTCCTACACTAGGAAGTGATGATTCAAGCAGCACGAGCAAAGGTAATAGAAATCCCAACTCTCTGAAATGTTTTTATACAAATGCCAGCTGTGTTATGAACAAGCGGAGTGAGTTACTCGTGCACATAGACAAACTTTGTTTGTTTGTTTGTTTACCTCGGTTGGTCCGTGACGGACACATGCCATTAGATCCATGATGAACTCATGGTCTCTTCCAAGCTCATACAGAAGTACCAACCTGGATAGCCAGAAATGGCTAATCTATGCATGCTGGCCAATGCATCTTTAAAAAGATGCCGAAAATAGAAAAGATAGCAAGAAAAAGAGAAAGAGATAGATGGCCACACCCTACACAATTGTACAATTTACTCTTAGCCCTTACTTCGTGAGAAAAGAAATCAGGAATTCTAATCTCATGCCCCGATGCAAAGGCTGATCCAGATATCATTGGAATTGCAGAATCCTGGTGTGGTGACTCAGTTTTAGACGGAGAAGTGAGTATGAAAGGGTACAATCTTTTCAGAGAGGATAAACCAACATCAGCAAAAGGAGGTGGTCTTCTATTATATTTTCGGGACAATTTACAAGTATCTGAGTGTCATGAAGTAGAAAACAACAATTTTGAATCTCTATGGTGTGATGTGAAACTAAGCAACAAAGATGTTTTACTTGTAGGCCTTTGCTATCGTAGCCCGAACAGTGATAACACTAATAACGATAAACTACTTGAACAGTTGAAGAGCATTGAAAAAATGAGACAAAGTCACATCTTGATTTTTTGGCGATTTCAATTTCAAGGAAATCAAGTGGACAAGTGGATTTGTAGAAGCTAGTGACACACATCCAGCAAGTGAATTCTATGATGTTATACAAGATCTCTACTGGATCCAACATGTTACCAAACCTACGAGATATAGAGAAGGTCAAAAACCATCCTTGCTTGACCTTGTGCTTACAAACGATGAACCCATGATTGACGGAGAAATAGATGAAATTCCCCCCATAGGAAAGAGTGACCATGTTGGTTTATTTTGGAATTTTACTTGCCATGTTGACATTGAAACTCTACAGGATGATAGCGAACCAAAGCCAAACTTTAACAAGGCAAATTTCAGTGAAGTGAAAGCTGAATTCAGTGCTACCAAGTGGACCGATGAAATGGCAAATCTCGATAGTGAAAGGGCATGGCAACTATTGAAAGTTAAGTACAAGAGTGTGGTTGATAAACATGTGCCAAAGAAGAAACCTAGAAAGAACAACAAGCCTCGCTGGATGAGAGCTGGAGTCAAAAGAGCTGTTAAAAAGAAGTATGAACTATACAAGAAATACATTAAAGAAATCTCAAGACGACAGAGACTTTGCAGAATACAAGAAACAGAACAACAGGACCAGACAAATAGTAAGGAAAGCACAAGCAGATCATGAGAAAGAACTGATGATGGAGTTCAAGACAAAGCCAAAGAAGTTTTATAGTTATGTTAGAGAGAAGCAAAAAGTAAAAGTTGGAGTGACGCAGCTTGAAAAAACAGATGGATCAAGAACTAATAATGACACAGAAGCAGCTGAAGTATTGAGTTCATTCTTTCAATCAGTCTATACCAAGGAACCAGAAGGTGAGATACCGATTTTACCCAATGTTATTGAGGATGAAATGTCAGATTTTGAGTTCACGATGGATGATGTAGAAGATAAGTTGAAAAAGTTAAATGGAGATAAATGCCCAGGACCAGACCAATTTCACCCAAGAGTCCTTCAGGAATGCAGTAGAGAATTAGCACTCCCATTGTACCTCATCTTTAGAAAAACGCTTGACACAGGAATTTTGCCTGCAGATTGGAAAACAGCAAGGGTTACACCAATATTCAAGAAGGGGTCAAAAATGAAACCTGGCAACTACAGGCCTGTGAGTTTGACGTGTATACCATGTAAGGTAATGGAATCGATCATTAAAGATAAGATCCAAGAACATCTTGATGAGCACAGTGCACTTTCTGAAAAGCAGCATGGCTTCTCTAAGGGAAAATCTTGCCTGACTAATTTGCTGGAGACGTTGGAAGATATAACAGATAATTTAGATAAAGGGAATGGAGTGGATGTTGTTTTCCTTGATTACCAGAAAGCATTCGCTTCGGTGCCACACAAGAGACTCTTGAGCAAACTCAATTCCTATGGTATCAAAGGCAATATTCTGAAATGGATCCAAGGCTTTCTCTGTGGGAGATCACAATATGTTGCAGTAAGAAAAGGCAAGTCCCCAGAAGCAGAGGTTACTAGTGGAGTTCCGCAAGGATCAGTGCTCGGACCACTCTTATTCATAGTATATATTAACGATCTTCCTGAAGTTATCAACTCAGAGGCACAGATGTTTGCGGATGACACTAAAGTGTTCAACAGTGTGAACTCGATTGACGATGTACAAGAAATGCAGAAGGATATAGACAGTCTTCTTGATTGGTCTAGAACATGGCTTCTGAAATTTAACACAGCAAAGTGTAAAGTAATGCACATGGGTCACAATAATCCTGGTGAAAGCTACAAGATGGATGGGGCAGCACTAGAAGAAATTGAAAGTGAGAAAGATTTAGGTGTGTATATTACAAATGACTGCAAGCCCAGCACCCAATGTTCCAAAGCAGCACAGAAAGCCATGAGTTCTCTTCGAGTCATCAAAAGAACCTTCAAACATTTCGATCAAGATGCCTTTCAGATATTATACAGATCTTATATAAGACCTCATCTCGAGTATTGTGTTCCAGCATGGAATCCGGGACTGAAGAAAGATATAACAATACTTGAAAAAGTCCAAAGAAGAGCAACCAAGTTAATTCCGGAACTGAAAGAGCTTTCTTATGAGGAGAGATTGGAGGCACTAGATCTATTTACATTAGAGATAAGAAGACTGCGTGGTGATCTGATTGAAGTGTACAAAATCATAAATGGGCTTGAAAAGGTGAAGTTAGAAAAGTTTTTCCAAATGGCTGAAGATAGCAGCATTACAAGAGGACACAGTAAGAAAATCTTCAAACCCAGATTGCATAAAGGACTTTGATGTAGAAAGGATTTCTTCACTCAAAGAGTTATTGATGAATGGAACAAACTACCACAACAAGTCATCAATGCACCATCAGTCACCTCATTCAAAACTGAACTCCAGAATCATTGGCTTAGATATGGGGTTTTAAAGGCGAGTGCCTAAACATTACCCATCAATTCCGTAAGTCCGTAAGTCCGTATGTAATGAAATGGAGTATCGGTCTGGAACTTGAAAGCTCAGACTAGCTAGGTAAACAAAAAAATTAAAGTTTTTTTGGATAATTATGAAATATATTTCATTTTGAAGAGCTTATTAAAAGAACTCTAACAAGCCATAAAGGAGCTCTTTGAGACTTGTGGTTGCAGAGATACATCAATTTTATTGCTAGAATTTTTGGGCCCTATAACAATATAGAACCAACTGACACTGTGCATGAAGAGGGTGATTATTAAAGTCAAATTTCATGAAAAATAAGGCTATAGATTGAGAAAATTAAAAATGAAATAGTATTGTTATAGGGCCCAAAAATTCTAGCAATAAAATTGCGTAGATCACGAAAGGATAGGCATGACCCTGTTCATTATGAAAAGTACCGTCAAGCTCGAAATCGAGTTCAAAATGAGATCAGAAATGCAAAACGGCAGTACATGGTTAATAAAATTGATGAAAACAAAGACAATCCTAAACAATTGTGGAAGTATTTAAAAGATCTTGGTTATCAATCCAATTCTAAAGAATCTGGCAATATTGTTCTTGAAGTGGATGGTAAAAAATACCATGATAAAAAATCTGTGGCAAATCATTTTAATGTGTTTTTTACCCAAATAGCTTCGAAGCTTGTGAGCGAGTTACCAAAACAAAATAATTTGATGTATAACACCGATTCTGATATTTTTAAAGATTTGTACAAACATGTTCAAGCAAATGCCTTTCAGCTTCATGATGTTTCTAATGATTTCATTTTTAAGGAGCTCTGCAGCCTCAATGTCAGCAAAAGTACAGGCCTTGATAGTATCCCGGCTAGATTTTTGAAAGATGCTGCCGAAATCATCACAGGGCCTATAACTTTCATTGTTAACATGTCATTAAGATCTGGTACTTTTCCAAATGAATTGAAGAAGGCGAAAGTTATCCCGTTGTACAAAAAGAAAAGCAGACTTGATGCTGGGAACTATAGGCCAGTCAGTGTTCTTTCTATTGTCTCTAAGATCTTAGAAAAGGCAGTTTTTAATCAATTGAACAAATATTTAGTTGATAAAAATCTTCTTTATCAGTTCCAATCTGGGTTTAGAGGAGCATATTCCACTGACACGTGTTTAATTCATTTGCAAGATCACATTCGGAAGGAAACTGCTGCTGGAAAATTTACTGGTATGATCTTATTGGACATCCAGAAGGCTTTCGACAGTGTTGATCATAATATTCTTTGTAAAAAACTGTCTGCTCTGGGTGTCCAATCCACTGCATGGTTTCATTCGTATCTTTCTGATAGGAAGCAAATTGTCAATATTAGTGGAGTGGAATCTGACCCTCTAACCATTACATGTGGTGTGCCACAAGGAAGTATTTTGGGGCCTCTTTTATTTTTATGTTACGTTAATGATATGTCTACCTCAATTAATTGTCTAATGTTGCAATATGCTGATGACAGTGCCATCATTTTCTCTGATAAAGATCCACAGAAAATAAATCATGTTCTTCGCACTAATCTTGAAAGTTGTAACAAATGGCTTATTGAAAACAAGCTTTCATTACACACGGGTAAGACCGAGTTAATTCTGTTTGGATCAAAACGAAAGCTCACTAATTACCATGATTTTTCCATTGTTTTAAGTAGTGGCCAGATTATCAAGTCAAAGCAGTCTGTAGTTTATCTTGGTCTGGAATTGAACCAATATCTGGACGGGGAACAAATTGTTCTGAACATTTTGAAAAAGGTTCATTCCCGATTGAGATTTCTCTACAGACAGGCCAATTATTTTAACACAAACGTTAAGAAAACAATTTGCTCAGCTCTTGTATTGTGTCTTTTTGATTATTCAATATCTTCGTGGTATGGTGGCATTTCAAAATACTATGCAACCAAATTGCAATGTGCCCAAAACAAAATCATCAGGTTCATTCTTAAAGAAGGTTTCAGATACCACATCAGCCATTCTGATTTTGAGGACCTAGGTCTTCTAAACATTAATACAAGAGCTCAGCAACTTCGTTTAAATCACATTTTTAATATTTTTAACGATGTGTGTCCAGATTACATGAAACAAAATTTTACAAGGGTATCCACTGTACATAAGCATAACACAAGAGGAAGCAGGTGCAATTTTCATGTTCCGAAAAGCAATACACATAGCAACTCATCTTACTTTTACAATGCCATAAAGGATTGGAATGGGCTTCCTGGTGATATTAAAAGTATCTCCCAGAAATCAGTTTTTAAACTTGATGTAAAAGGCTACCTTTTAAATAATATGGATGTATAACTGTATATTAACGTTGTTAAATGTAGTATGAAGTTTTTGTGCAATTGTAGCATATAATTATATGTATATTTTTCTAAGGACCCCTTTGGAAACAAGTTTTAAAAACTTAAAGGGTCATCCTAGCATATTATTTCATTTTTATGTTGTTATTATATGTACTTTTAAATAATTTATTGTTATGTCAAATTTACATGTGATGATAATATGCTGAATAAATTCAATCAATCAATTTAAAGATTTCTTGATATAGTTTAACGTACTAATGAGGGGGGATATTTTGCTCAATGGGTCCGAAGTGAGCCACCATTGGTGATGTATTTAAAAGTAACTACTCATACTACTTATACTAAGTTTGCCTGCAAACTAGTCATGCCATCATCAGCCATATGACGTACATGTAGGTATATTTACAAAAAAAATAAAGTTTTTTTGATAATTATGAGATATATTTCATTTTGAAGAGCTTATTGAAAGAAATTTAATATCTTGCGATGTGATCTGGTCCTCGATAAAAATAATCGTTGTTGATTGTATGCAGGGTTGCGTTGTAGCTAGCTGAAGGTTAGTGCTGGCTAAATAGTCACAAATCTTATCAATTTCTTCATCTTCCTCCTAACAAATCTGCAAAATAGTGCACAAAACCCACAAATAAATAAATAAATACTGGGGATTTATAGTGCGCTATGCCTCCCAGATTTGTAATTCCACTGGGCCTCTGCACACTTTACAGGTGTTTGCTGACCACTGTGGCCCAAGTAAGCTCCATTCCACACCAAGCATCATTTCAGGTTCTGCGACAACCTCTAGGGGCGCTGAACCTTGATCAGCCCACATACGTACCATCGCTGCCCGGATCAGCTCCCCGAGTTTCGTACGGGTTTCCACGAGACAATTAGAAGTAAGTTCCTTGTCCAAGGGAATTTCAAGCACACTCAACTTTTGGCACCGGCGGGGTTCGAACTCAGGACTTTCTGCACCGCAAGCGAGCGCCTTACCGATTGAGCTAACTTGACTTGACAAAAAGGGGTCATTTTAACAAATTTGTGCCGGTTGATAAATTCAGCGAAGTGCCAGCTATTTTGTTGTACAAATGTATGTTGTATCTTCAATTATACAATGTCCACAGATTTCCAAAATATAACTAAATTTTCCAGGAACCGCTTTAGCCTTTAATTAGTTGCTATACATGAGAAAAAATTTGAACTTACCGTGAAAAGTCGACATTTTCACGGTTCGTCTTCAGCCAGCTGGAAAAGTGCATTAACACAGCAAATTTTCGGGTCATAGTTGAAAACTAGGAATTGACCACTTTTAAATGGGGGTAGCTTTTTACAATTAAATGAGGGGATCATATCGCAATTGTAGTTTTTCCACGGGTCGATGCGCTGCACGATGCGATTTCCACGAGCTGACTACAGCGCGCCAGTGGTCCAAAACAGCGCGTCTCAAAGGTTTTTTTACGAAAATAGCATTTAAAAAAAATAATTAAAAATATATTAACAAGATGTTTTCATAGAAAAAAATATATATTTGTGAAGACAAAATTTCGAATTTTTCAGCAATGTATTTTTCAACCCAATTTATAATGGTTTTCCCCAGGAGTTATTACAAACATTAAAGGGAATTTCCACGTTTCACCATGGTGACAGGTATTTTTTGTGGTGCTATTTACATATGCCTTCTAACAAGCCACAATTAAGCTCTTTTAGACTTGTGCAAGTTGTGGTTGCAGAGATACATCAATTTTATTGCTGGAATTTTTGGGCCCTATAACAATAGAAGCAACTGTGCATGAAGAGAGTGATTAAGTTAAATTTCATGAAAAATAAGGCTTTCAGTCAAAATTTAAATGGATCCAAGAAAATACTGTAGATTAAGAACATTAAAATTATTTCTTTTTAAAGATTTGATGGTATAGTTTTACACACTGAGCCGGAGAGTGGATATTTTGCTCAAATCTGGATCCAAAGTGCGCCACCATTGGTGATATTTTCAAAAGTAACTAGTCATGCATTGTGCATCAACTGTGCATAATACATTATAATTTCATTACTTGATACTGCTCAGGAGAACATTCCGCATCAAAGGGGGGGGGGGTCCCTAAGGAATTTGAAACATGTCCCCTTTGTTATACCCTTGTATACCCAACCACTATTTTGATTGTATGTACATACATGTATTTTCAGATGATGTCAGATCATTGGCGCTCCCAGGAACCTACCATGAGAAAGTTACTCACCTTGGGAGTTCCCTTCTCAGTTTTAGTCGGCTCAAGCACATGGACTTGTCCAGGAATGCCCTCCAGAGCTTAGATGGCCTACAACATCTAGAGATGCTGGAAAAGATCAACTTGTATCCTTTTATGTTCTATTTTTTTTTTCTTCATTTCAATCTTTATTTCACAAAGTTACATATATACGAACAAATAAATATAATTGAAAAGTTAAAACAGATAAAGCCAGACAGGAGTATTGAGGGAAATCTGAAAGATAGTCTCAAAATCTCCGCAGGCATATAAATACAGATAATTATTACAGTACAAATATGATATGAGCACACAATATATTACATCATTAAAAGTACAAAAATAAAACCTGAAAACATCCAGGATAAAAATAAAGAGGATAAAAAATCTGAGACAAAGATGGCAGGGAGCCCAAATGGGTTGAATTAATTGCACCAAAAAATGTGTTGGCCTAAAAGCCTGAATTGGAGTTAATTGCACCCAGAGGAAGATAAAAATAAATAGGACCAGCCTACAACACAGACCAATCTTGGTCAAATTTTGAATAAAAAATTGAGTAAGAACATGTTATTGCACAACGACTGATAGATTTTATGAGTTTTTTTGAAGGCCAGCTTCTTAGGTTTGTTTATAGTGAAAGAAAACATTGATTGGAGGGAGCACTTGTTTGAATCAGAAATAAGGCCTCTACTAC
>JXSR01S011325.1:46639-60754 GCA_000969725.1 Ophiothrix spiculata
CCCGGTAAAGCTGTTCGCGCCGCATGTGTGCGTATACCTGCATCGCGCTGTGATTTTGAACGCGCGGCTCCACTGCGTTTCACGCTGAACGCACTATCATCTATCGTCTCATAATGGATGGCCAAAATTCCTTATTAGGAAGTAAAATCTCACTCAGTGACTAAGAAATAACTGATATAAGTATATCGTCGGTCGCATCACATACTGTTCTATATGACATTTTTGACTTTTTTGAGAAAAATTGTCTGGGTTGATATATTGATTTCTTCATATCTACCAAGTTACAGGCCTTAATTTAACCTAATTAACAAAAAATAATAAAATTAATTTTGATCTAATTTATATGCGTTCTATTTCAATTTAGCGTTTCACAAACTGCGCTATATGCAAAAATCACATGCATAGCGTAAACAACGCATCACATACAGATCTATATGGTTCGCTATATGAACTTTGCGATGAAAAAAAACCTTCACATACGGATCTATATCATATAGCGCAGTTTGACGTATTGAAATTACTGTACTAAGAGATCGCTAAATGTAAAAAAACGTTTTCACATAGAGATCTATAAGTTCACAACTATATTAAAAAGGGTTACACGTAGTAATACCAGGTGTCCCAAAAAATGGTTACATGTAGAAAAATGACCGTGTGCTAAAACTACAATAGTTATAGAAACGAAACTTTGCCCAAATTATATTACTACTTTCTTCTAGATACTCGTAAAATTGTAAGATCACAACATTATTAATTTTTGAGTTATTAACAAAGGCAGATACCTATGTCAGAAACGTATTTGTTCAAAATTCAAGAAAATAATATAAGCATCACGTTTTGTGCTATTTTAATGTCTTTTTTTCTTCTAAATTTTCATGATCAGACTTTACATTGAACCAAATTTGATATATTTTTAATGAATAATAATTGATCTCTCTTTCAGTATATCCATTATGCAAATTAGGGATACCTGCATTCCATGCATTCCAGTGTTGAACCTGTCAATCAAGTTGTAATGCGAAAGTTGATGAATGCGCATAAAGCACAATCAAGTTTTCATGGGTAACATGAATTCTTTAACTGTTTAAACATGATAAACAATATAATCCTTAACTTACAGGATATGTTTAAATTATAATTTTCTTTAATAAAAAGTAATTATTAATTATAATTAATATTTTGGAAATATCAGAAATAGCCAAAATTTTGAATTGATGGCCATTTTTGCCCAAAATCAAGATTTCAACATAATTTTTAAACCTGTAGTAATTTATGACGTCATAATTACGTAACAACTTTTCAAATGTTCATGATTTTGTTATCATTGGGAAGAGGAAACCCTACCAAATACTATGGTATACAGCAACCTAAGTTTGGGTCTGTCAATTTCAAGTTCACATGGGATTGAACGGGGGTTAAAATTACATCAAACGAACATGCTTCCGATTTTGCTTAATTTAAAAAAATACGTTTCTAACATAGGTATCTATTTTTGTTGATTACTCAAAAAATAATAATGCTGTGATATTAGAATTTTGCAAACATGTAGCGGAGGAATGTATCATAAGTCATGCTAAGTTGGTATTCTCCAGCTGCTATACTTTGTGCAAACGATCATTTTTCTATATGTAACCATTTTTTGGGACACCTGGTATTAGTTAAAATTAAACATAATAACAAGTTTCTTTTCTTTAAAAATAAATTAGTGTCAGAAGAAAACTTAAGTGTAAAGGCTATTTTATGACACAAAGTTTACGTAAGAATTTCAAATGCGATTTTCTCGCCCTGGTTATGTCTGTAGGTCATTTTGATGTGTCTTGGATTTGATGGTTGAAAAGATGGAAAATGATAAATCTTGACTTAAAATATAAATCCCTTAAACAAAAAAATCTTAGAAAGCACATGCTGATCAGCACTTTAGAGTTGAAATCCTTAAAAAATAAAAATTCAAGATGGCCGATAGTTGCCATTTGAATTTATGCATTTCCTGAAAAGCCCTCAAGGTTTTGAATTTTGTCAATCACCGGATTTGGAATTGGCATCCTCAAATTAATTAGAATCCATCAAAACTATTGTATATGTAACAAAGTAAAGCAAGGTAGTTGGACTATCATACTATCATGGGCATTTTCATGGGCAAAAAAATCCTGATGTATAGGTACCTACCCTATTGTTACGCCAATCAAACCATTACTTCTTCATACCTGATTGTAAAATATCAACTTGAACTTGGCTAAAATTCAATAGATGTGTCATTTACACCCGGTGATGGGGGTAACTGATATTTGTGTTCGGGTAACCACCCGAGTTTTTGTATGTTCCGAAAGTGACCCTTTGTGAGACCAAAAATTTGCAGAAATGGATTAAATGATACCCTATCTGAGACCACAAATCTACCATATCTGTTCGAATGCATACCCTATCCGGGACCACACCTGTTCAAACGAATACCATATCTGAGACCGTACGCAAATGTGACAAAATAATTTTTACAAGAAATCATTGGTTAAATGTAACTGTTCACCATTTTAACACTTTTAAGAAATGTTTCTAAGTTTTAATGCACTTTTATTGGTATTTTAATAAGACACCATTGTCTTTAATTCAACTATTCTTTTGTAGTTTGATTCTCTATCAGAGACTTAAAAGCCAAATTTGATACATTATGTTGGACTTGTAGAGTACCAGGTCAATTTTGATACCCTATATTGCAAGTCTAGATAGGTCTCCCGGTCAGAATTCCCAGTTACCCCCCCCCCCCCCCATCATTTACATTGAAAATAAACCCAAACAATAATGTGCTTTAGATTGTGGCAATTGTTATGAAGAGTAGGTATTAAAATGTCATAAAATTAGGTCAACCATTTTATTTGCGGCAAGGTTTATAGAGAATAAGCATCGAGTTTATCATAAAGCATCACCATGCAATGAAATCACCCATTGTTGACAAGATTACTACTGAAAGCAAACAGTTCTAGTTCCCATATGAGTCAATCCAGTAATTAATCCATGGTTTGATTAATTAATTAATTATTTATTTATTCTTTCTTTGTTAAGGGTTTTACTGGTTCAGTGACAAGCACTGCTTTTCAACCAGGCCCTCATTGTATAGAATGTATGTATTAATAAAAGATATATCATACACTAGTTACAAGATATCATAAAGTATTAACAATAAGATACAAATAAGTATTAATAGATACATGCAAGTAATGGGTTGCTACAAGATAGTCTTACGTTACAAAATTACTTAAGATATTATTTCATATACGCAGAAACAAGCAAGTGTAAGTAGGTCTAAATCTTTTGTTTAATTTTCGACTGAAATTGGCCCATAGTCATTACTTCCATTTGAGCCCTTATTGTTGGTGGCAAAGAATTCCAGGCATATGGTGCCCTAACATGATATGTACGCTGACCTGAATTTAAATTTTGGCACAACCAATGTATTAGAGGTATGATTTCTAGTTATATGAGTATGGTTATTATGAACAAATTCAAATTGAGAAGATAAGTAAGATGGATATTCATTCTTTAAACATTTGAATACAGTCGTCAATAGAGTATAATGCCATCTTTTATCAAGTTTATCTACTCATCTACTCTTTCAATATCGGAATTGTTGTGTGTTAAGTGTACATCATTTAACTTTTCAAGCATTCTTTTTGTACCAAAGACCATAAACTTTGTTTTTTCAACATTTAGTGTTAGTTTGTTTACTTTAAACCATTCAGCTTCCTTACTTAGACATAACTCCATTTGAGTAATAAGATCCAATTCATTTGTAGCTTTACACATTAAAGAAGTATCATCTGCTTTACATTCAGTCACAGCACTAGGTAAACAATTTACAAAAATGATGAATAATAAAGGGCCTAAAATGGAGCCCTGAGGAATACCAATATCAATTGACTTAAAGTCAGATAAAGTTGAGTTAACATTAACAGTTTATACTCTGTTGTTTAAGTATGATTTGAACCATAATAATTCACCCCCATCTACCCCATATTGTTGAAGTTTCCCAATCAAAATATCATGATTTACAGTATCAAATGCTTTCTTTAAGTCTATAAATAAAACACCCATAGCATAACCATTATCCATATTCTTTAAAATGTAATTGCCCATGTTAAATCAGCCTATCTAACATGATTTGTTAACATGTGAATTGTGTATGCTTTCAAAATAGAAGAGGTTATACCCGGGGGGGGGGGGGGGGGGACACTGACCTAGAAAGGTGATACGGGCTTCCTAGACTCCCATTTCAAGCACAACCTTTAGTTCGCAAGCCTTACTTTCAAAAATTTTCAGTTCCCTAGCCTCATTTTAAAAAATTTAGTTCCCAAGACCCCCATTTCAAGCAAAATTTCAGAAATTTTTTACTTCCAGAGCCCAAATTTTGCCCAAAAAACTAGTTCTGATTAGTCATTTTTGGTCCCTTCAGTTCTCTAGACCCCCTTTTCAGATTCAATCTTCCGTTCCTAGACTATACTAGGGATTCAGATATTGGGGTCACACCCCTACCAAAACCAAAGTTGGGTGCTCCCCCCGGGTTATACCATTATGTATGTCAGGAAAATGAAGGAAAATATGTGACTGTTCGTGGCGAAGGAGCCGTAAATGTGGCATTCTTTCATGCTGTTAGTGCCCTGTCTATGGTTCTACATCTGCATGTTGTTGGTACCTGTCCCTGGTTCAACATCTGCATATTGTTAGTACCCTGTCCTTGGTTATGCATCTGTGTGTTGTTATTACACTGTCCCTAGTTCTCCATCTGCATGTTGTTAGTACCCTGTCCTTGGTTCTATATTGTTAGTACCCTGTCCCTGGTTCTCCATCTGTATACGGGTTGTTAGTACCCTGTCTCAGGTTCTCAATCTATATGTATTAGTACACTGTCCCTGGTTCTACATCTGCATGTTTTTAGTACCAGTCCCTTGTTCTACATCTGTTTGTTATTAGTACCTTTTCCCTAGTTCTGCATCTGCATGTTGTTAGTACCCTGTCCTTTGTTCTACATTTGCAAGTTATAAGTACCCTGTCCCTGCATCCACTCTGCATTCTGCATCCGCGTGTTGTTAGTACCCTGTCCTTGCTTCTGAATCTGCTTGCCGTTAGTGCCGTTTGCCTCTTTCTGCTTCTGCTTTTTGTTTTTGTAATTAGACACTATTGTTGACACAGAATACAAGAATGGATTTGCAGCAGAATTGATCGGTAAAACAAATACAACAATATAGACATACACCACAGGGGATATTGTGAGGGCGCTAGACTGCACAAGAGTACCGATGACAATGATAGGCATCCAACATAAGAAATCTGTGAGAACTATAATTCCCATTCTGAGAGCAAGGTTTAGTTGTCGATTTAGATTGGTACTTCTCACTTGATTTTGAGAACGTTTGAATATAACGAAAATATGACAGTAGCAAACAGTGACAACGATAAAACAAAAGAGGTTTAGGCCTAGGAAAAGTACAATGGAATAGAAAAGTCCAGGGGATTGACTGTCTACAAAGGAATGGTAGGCTTCATAATAAACTGCTTCTTTTTCTGAAGACAAAAACAAGGTTTCATCATTAAAGTCATATTCATACATAAAATGAGTGGTGTTGACAAATTCATGTGATCGAACAAAAGGTAGTCCAATACATACCTCAGATACATCATAGAAATCAGGTTCCACACCACTAAACAGAGTAGGTACAATACTCAATACCAAAGCAAAGATCCAAAGTAGAGTCAAAATCTTTACCATTGTTTTCTTAGATATTCTCCATGTACCGTAAGGGGACCTTATCACTAGAAACCTGTCAATGCTGATAAGAGTTACAAAGAAAACGGATGCCTCACTTGATAAAACTGAAAGAATGCCAGCTACTTTGCACCAAGAGCTGTCTCTCCAACTGTCAGCATGAGAAGGAAAGAATTCCTTGTAGAAGCTATCTGCACCAGCTACAATCAGCATGTAAATGCCCATTAACAAATCTGAGGCAGCTAAATTCAGGATGAGCAACACCTGCACATCATTTTCATGGCCATGGTTTATGCAACGCCATATCAAAACAAATGTGTTGCCAACAACAGCAAATATACCTATTAGCCACATGAATATCTCCAAGGGAACCTCGGGGAGGAGACGTTGACAAGTGAGATATGGTGCCTCTGGGTTTTCAGAAGTGCACACAGCTTTGCCTGTAAAACAACATATGGCTGCTTCAGTTACAAAAACTCTTGTCTGATTGCTTAATGACTGATATGTTTTTGTTTGTGTCTGTTTCAAAGGATTATTTTGTATATTTATTACTTGCAGTTGTGGTGTTTCTTCAAAAATGTTATCATCAATATAATCAATTGTGTTATTTTCAAGCAAAAACAAATTTAAACTTGGCCATAGTTTTGTATTGTTTAGAGATGATGAGGTACTTTGATCTTTGTTTAGTGTTAAACTTTTTAATTTATTATTGTTCACATGTAGAATGGATAACTTACTGACATTACTGAACACTTCCATGTCCAAATTCTCCAATTCATTGTTGTCTATTTTTAAAAACTGGAGCAAAATATTCTCAGCAAATGTCCCATGCGATATCCTCTTCAATGCATTTCTGCTCAGCTTAATATCAAACACACGATGAAGGTTACCAAACTGCCCAGATACCAAAGAAGTTAATCTGTTTCCACTAAGATCCAATGTACTTAAATAATCTAACCCTTCAAATGCTTCTGGTGCTATCTCAGTAAGTGCATTATCTGCCAGATGCAATTTGCTGAGAAAAGTAAGTGCCCTGAAAACCCCAGTCTGTAATGTGTGTAATTCATTATGGTCCAGCAATAATGTCCCAAGTAAAGGCACAGATTTAAATATATCAGGATTTAGTTCACTTAATTGGTTGTGTCTCACATCCAACAAGAGCAACAAACCTTTGAAGACACCTGTAGGTAGCGGTGAAAGCTTGTTTTTTTCCATGACAAGACCATGTAAAAAATGTTGATGTGAAAATGTGTTCGGGTGCAATGATATGATCAAATTTCCACTGAGATCTATGTAACGAAGGGAAAATAAATTAGCAAAGATTTCAGCTGGTATCTCGCTGAGGTTACTGTATCGTAGCTCAATTGCTATAAGTACTGAAAGGCCTTCAAAAATGTCAGATCTCACGTGGGTCAATGGATTGTCGCTCAAATATAGTATGTTGATGTTTTGAAAGTCTTGAAAGCTTCCCTTAGTAATAGTTGTAATTCCACGATTTTCTACACCAAGCGATAAGTACACATCGCTTGAATAGTTGGTTTTCTGTTGTATCAGCAATATTCCTTTCCTTGTGCCATTCTCACAGTCTGATACAAGTCTGTTGATTTGCATACTGCATGAGCATCCAGGAATGCATTCTGGGTACTGTCCTTTAATTTCAGTTCGAAGATTGAAGAAATCCTTGAAACCAGGAACTTTGAATTGGGAAAACTCAGCAAAGAGGATCTCACCACAAAGAACTTCTTCATATCTGATTGTATAGATTTCTTGTACCTTGTGGAGATTAGTGCAGTTATCAGGAAACACACAGTCGGTATTTCCCGGGGTAGTACCGCATGACGTGAAGTTACTTTTTGGAACAGCTTGAATGTATATCTCTCCATGAAGGAAGAACTGGACATGGAGTTCATTTTGATTGATTCTTAGTTGACATGTATCATCTGGACCAGTGAATCCAAGAAATCCCTCTGTTTGGTTGATGTAAACATAGTTATAAGAATCCCACAGGGATGTTAGTTTCCAAGAGAGAATCATTGCGTAATCCTTTACTGATATATTGGCATGTAGTGAACAGTCACCACAGCTTTGATTTACCTGCAAAGTCACAGTTGTTTGATTGAAATCATTTTGCACTTGTTGATAATTGCATTGATCTTTGGTGCAATTCATATCCACCTCAATGAGCTGACATGAGGCAAAATAAATCATTCTAGGGAGCATCATGCATGCAAGAAAAATAGCAAAGACCTCCATGATTGCTTAAGGAAAATAAACTTTGAAAGGAGATGACTGCTTTACATTGATAACACAAAATGTTGTGTTCCTTAGTTTTTGCCTATTTTTATATTAGACAAGTGGGCAGTTATGACACACTTTCTAAAAAAAGGCATGGGAATCCAAAATGTTTATCTGTAATTTTAAGTCGTATATCATCATAAAATAAGTCAACCATTTTATTTGAATTATAAAGAAGGCGTGAGAATATCCATATAGTAAGAAGATTTGATTACTGTCATGGACTCAGCAGGAAAACAGGAATACGAAATACTAATTTTCATCCCCCTAAGGGGGGGGGGGGGGGGGGGGCGTCGTTGTGATTGTGTATGGCATGTGTTGCGTTGTGTATAGGGATTTATGTGTGATGTGTATTCCATTTTGTCAGGTTTATTTGTTCTGCTTTATGTCAGAAAACCAAATGCCCATCACTCATGATGGTAACTGGGTGGGGTTTGGACCAAAGCTTTGCCAGCTGTGATTTCAGCCTAAAATGTGCTAATTAAAGGAGCATGGTCCAATTGCTTCAACATTTTTCAAACTTTTCAAGATTTTGGTACCAAAATATTGTTCATATTTTTCTCATAACCCATGTGAAATTTCACGGCAGATGTATTTTCCATGTAACCATAATTAATTTTACAGTAATGTATCTAGGCAGCTCTGAAATACAAAACTGCCAATAGAATCTAAATGGTTTGACCGATTCAGATAAAATTTGAAACGTAGACCTTTTTAGTGGTCATCTTTCAAATGACGTTGAAAATCAAATTTTGAAAAATCGGACCAAGCTCCTTTAAGTAGGTTTTGGTCATAGTTTATGCAAAAAATGCAAATCAAATGGGTTTACTGCAGAAGACAACCGGACCATGTAAGCAAAAATTTAGCATTATTTCCTGATGCAAAATGATGACCAAAAGGTATGTGATGCGCTCTGTGAAAACACTTCACAAGGTGCAAATTTTGCATTTTGAGTTCTTAGTTCCATAAGAAAGCTATAATTATTCCTTTTATAACACTTTTTGTTTCAACCTTCTAGGATGCCCAATTAAGCCCAAAGTTACAGATATTTGAAGTTGATAAAAAATTGAGGAAAACATAACAAAATTGGGGTTATTTTCTTCATTTCTGCAAAATTGTCCTCAGCGACATGTGACGGGTTTTCACAGATCACATCACATATGTGTAGGCATAATATTGATGTCAAATTGAACACCATATGACAATACATCAAACCTTCTATGGTATGATGTGCAACCTGGATGTACAGTGTGCAGGGATTTTTATGCATGGATGGACCAATTTGGACAGTAAGCCTACACATCACACAATGAGCAATAAATAAGCAGTCTCATGTCAAGTAGATGCCTCATGGTGCCTTTGTGTGCACCCGGACCAATTTGGACAGTAAGCTTACACATCACACAATGAGCAACAAATAAGCAGTCTCATGTCAAGTAGATGCCTTTTTCCAACCCGTCCCCCATTGAACACCATATGGCATACATCAAACCTTCTATGGTATGATGTGCAACCTGGATGTACAGCGTGCACGGATTTATATGCATGGTTGGACCAATGTGGACAGTAAGCTTACACATCACACAATGAGCAACAAATAAGCAGTCTCATGTCAAGTAGATGCCTCATGGTGCTTTTTTTCCAAAAGTCAAGTTATGGTCTGTCAAAGGTTGCCAAGGAGTAAAAGGTAAAACTGAAATAAATGCTTTCATAGATCAGCAAACCCTATATTTTTTGTTAATGTATAACAGATACCGTATCCACTTGTCCAATTCACTGCTCATTTTATGAATTTAGATCATGTTACAGTTGAGCGCTTTCATACTAGCATGCCAAAAATGGTTAAAATAATTTAAATGAAGTGTCGGTCATACAGTATAAATATTGTTGCTGGATTTAATTCGTGAACGCATACTCAAAGTCTTGTGCATAGACGCGAACACAACCACCTTGAAAATGTACGCTCGCGTCAGAGACCACTGCGTATTTGGTACAGGCACACGTTCACGAATTAAATCAAACAACAATATTTGTCAAACTTTTGGAAATGGGGATTTTGTTAATTTAAGGAATTTGTCTGATGGAAATGAATTTTTTGAATTAGACAAGTAAATAGGGTATATTTCATGCTTCCTATCATTTTCTTGAAATGAAACTTTACAGGTTTCTTGAAGTAAGCATAAGAATTGTTGCAAATCTGTCAAAAATTAATTTTGTCAAATTCGACCTTGCCTTGGCATTTATTTTCACCTGTAGCGCTAAATGACGTTTGCTGCATGTACAGCTGTATGGGAATGAACAAACACAAATATCATAGGTCAAACTACGACAAAAACATTATTATTTATACCAAGCTAAATGAAGACACAGTTCAGAAAATTTAGGATTGGGTAGGGCTTTGCATTTTGAGTAATGTAGTATTTGAGTTTGTTATGACAAATATAATATGATTAGACATGGATCAGAGGTTTGCTTAGGCCAAAAATATAAATTGTTTGGTTGTCCTCTATATTTTTTTTTTGAGCAAGTGCCGGCGGGCGGATTTTTTTAATAGATTTTTTTTTTCAAATGACATGTAAGTGAAAGCTACACCAAATTATGGCCTCTATAAATATGCAAAAGTCTACTGTACCAAAAATCTCTTTATACAAGTTTAAAAACATTATTAAAATGTAAACAAAATGAAAACAACAACATAAAAACTATTTTCCAATGATCAAAATTCTCACACAAACCCCCCCCCCCCCCCCTATTTTTGGAAATCTGAAGATCACACACGTTATACTTTTGTACAGTAAAAACTTTTTTCAGTTTTTTTTTTTTTTTTTTTTGGGTGGGGGGCCTTATTTTGATCTTTACATTATGACTCAGGTGGTAGCCTATTTGTCTATGTTAATTTGTTTTTATATAAATTGTCTTTGACGTCTTTATTTTTCTTTCTTTTTTCCTTCATTCTCTTCTTTATGAGAAAACATAATATATGATTAGAGACATGTCAGGAAAATCAGATTTGGTTATTAACGTCTCGGCATTATGACTCGGGTGGTAGCCTATTTATCTGTTTATTTTTTATATAAATTGTCTTTGTCGTCTTTATTTTTCTTCTTTTTCATCATGTCCTTTTTGTTATGACAAATTTATCACATAAGAATACAATAATTTCATTGGTTAATAGCTAAAAAGGATATTTTTGTATTTCAAAAAATTTCAAGTTCTATGTGATACAAAATCCTCCATGTGATACCAAAAAAAGTTGTATCATACAGCTCTTTTGCCAGTCTAACTTAGTTGTATTACAAAGCACACGTAAGCCAGGGAAACTACAATTCAAAAATTGATTGAAAGGTTATAAAATAATATAAAAATAAAAATTTTCAAAACATTTTTGTGGCATTTTCAAGTTTTTGCTATCAACGTACGTTTGTACTAAGTGATAAATTTGTTATCCCCCGTTTGTTCTCATGCAATACAAAAAATATTTTGGGTACACTTGGCTCTCAGCCTCGTGTGATACAGACCCAAACCATTAATATTTTCTCGTATTGCATGAACAAACAGGGTATAACTAATAATATCACATATAACACACGTAATTCCCCTATGCATTTTAAAATGTCAAAACTTTGAGAAATGAATGACTCATATGATTCATGAGAATAAGTCATTGTTGCTCAGTTGACCTAAAAATCATTAATATCCTATTGAAAAATAATAATATTAATAATAATAATAAAGTAGATCTGTTTACACCAATTATAAGACTTGTAAGTAAGCAGTGCTGGTGTTGTGCCATACAGGGTGAGTCAAATTAAAGTGTAATCAACGCAGGAATTTTTTTACAGGAAATCTGTTTATGTGTATCAATTCTAATTATATTTAATACATAGCAAATTTAATCAGCTTTCACGAGAATTTTAGTTGATTGAAATTGATCAATGCATTCAAAAGTTACAACTGTTTAAGTAAAGGTACCCAATTTTGATGTCGAACACATTTGCTTCAACATGAACTCTTTACAGTTCAGCAGCGGGTAATATCTTATTAGCCCTTATTGGTTGTGCATTGATGAACTTGACGCTGCATTCAAAATGTTAAACAGGCACGCATTGTGCAGAGATACTTAAGGCTACGGTCCCTAAATGGGTGCCATTTTGGCTAACGGCATCTTTACTGCAACTTTTTACCTACTTACACATATCAGAATAATACAATTTTTGGCGTACATGTGTAATAGAGTCTCTAGTTTATACATGAGACTTAAGTAGTGATTTCACATCCATTATCAAGGTCAAAATTACGTCAATAAACTACTTCGAAAAATTTACACCTTTTCGCCGAAACCTTAAAATTTTATGATGTTCGAACGATTCGCCTGTTTTCAAATTTTGACAGATTGTAGGCTTGATACTTTTTATTGAATTACAAATAATATTTTATAAATATGTTGTGTTGATTTTTAATGATAATGTAACAAACTCACGTTGTTTTTGCCCGAAAAACCAGGCGTGATATATGACTCTGGGTTCGCCCTGTTTGAGCTGTGAATAGCCTGGTTTTTAGTATCTACATTATCTACATTTTGTCTGATATACGCATTCGCATAATTTACTTACAAATCGAGCATTCAAATGAGGCAAAAAATGCAATTTATATGTAAACAAAAGAAAAATACGGCATTCTAATGTTTATGTTTCAGATTTTAGTTCACGATCTCAACAATGCCTTGATAGCTCAGCGGTAGAGCGCTCGCTTCGTAATGCATGACTAACTCCAGCCATAATCCATGGTCCGAGTCCCCGCAAAGTCAGTGGAAACTATTTATCTTTTCACGATAGAAAAATAGTTAGGATTCACATTTTCATGAGCATGTGGATTCCTCGTACCCTTAAGAAGATTCAATGATGCAGATCAAAGTACTGATGGTCATTTTAGGCACGACTGTGAAACGTTTCCGATAGAGCTATTGGAATCCGATAGACATAGACATTGTTTTTCTCATATGCAAGATAATTTTTAATCAATTTTTGTTTGATAAATATTCTTATTTAACTTTGTAGGACTGATTGAAGAATGAAAATCGATCAAACTATTTTCATATTTTCTGGTACTGATGTATTTTCTATCGTAAACAGTTGTCGGAATCCGATAACTCTGTCGTATTTATAACACAGTTGCGCCTTAGATATCTGTGCACCGTCTTAACGACCAATGCCAGGAGGTAAATCATTGCGCAACAATTCTGGCACTGGAATTTGGTTGCAATTAATTATCATCAGACTCGTAGTCCGGTTGGAGATCGCCGTCTTGTTTGTCTGTAGTTTACGGATGCCAACCAGGTACCATCAAGTGAAGCTATTTAAAATGCTTTTTATAATATAAGCTATATACCACACATCTCTTTGTATAGAAACAAGGAAGGCTTAGGAAGATCCTGATCTGGATGATTCAACAAAACAACAACTGAATCAGAAGAGTTTCTTGACACACCTGAACATTTCTTCAAGAGTCAACTCAGTACCGAACATTTCACAGTCCACATTCAAAAGCCTATTGTTTTCTTGTTGTTTTATTTCCATAGGCGTTCCTATCATAACAATTGAAAAAGAGACAACAGCCTTTGTTACCAGTACGCACGTAAACTAAATAGCACAGTTTGTTCGCCTTTCAAATCGGGTACCTCCACTCAAATGACTATAACTTTAAAATGCTTTGTCCGATCTTGACACAATAAATTTTCTATGAAAGGTAATGAAATATGACATCTCATACAGGAATAATTTTACAATAGAATAAAAGGAATTGGTTATATAAAATCAATGATTAGATTACACTTTATTTTGACTCACCCTGTATACTGGGTTACTTCAAAAGTGAAGCCATTTCATTCAGAAGTGTAACAAACACTTGTTGCCTTTTAAGAATCCATTCACCTGCAATGCTTAGTTTTGTCTTCAATTAAGGCCCAGGTCAAAATTCTAGTTGAAACCAGTTGGAAATCTCAACTGTGTTGAACTGTGCTTAACTATGTTCAACTGGATTGAACTAGGTTTCAACTAGGTCCAACT
>JXSR01S011326.1:22239-34945 GCA_000969725.1 Ophiothrix spiculata
GATATGTCTCCCTCAATAACTTACATTGTATATTAACACAGACGGTGTTTTGTTTCATTCCTACATTAAATACATTTTGATATTGTGTTTATACGGCTTAATATGATATTAAAACATGCCTTATATGCCTACAAAATAATTAAAAGTACACTAAATACGAAACAACAGAGGAGAATTTTATTTTCAAACGAAAAGGTAATATGTCATAAATTTCATGAGATTTATGGATGACGTCACAATCTTAGAAATACCACCATAACTGAATATCCTACTAACAATTGTATAGGCAAATTATCTAGGTCAAAACCCATAGTAGTGTATCGGCGACCCGTAGGTCGCTCGAACAAAAACGATATATACACAACATGATTTTAAAAAAAATTATATAGAATATACAGTGTGTCCCAGAATGAAGTTATCAAAATTTCAACCCTACATAATTCAAAAACCAAATTATTCCAGACAATAAAACTTAGTGACAATCATTTCTAATGTCTTGACTTGCTGTGGTGCAAAAATGAAGGAAAACCATGCATCAGTTTTCTAGAAGTGAGCATTTGAAGCTCCACAGGACACTTTTCCCAGTTTAGGTAAGTTGTAAAAATTCCACGACAACGAAGAACGCCATCTTTATAGACATTAACATTATAATATTTGTTCAATTATAAGTGTTTTTGCTTTCAAGGTCATTATAACCTAAATCTGGTTCTTTTAATATGTAAAAATCATTTAATACATTTTATTAAGTAATCGTTTAGGAAAATCATTTAGCGGGCCCTTTGAAAGCACGCTAAAGGGCTGGTACCCTGGTAGCAGTGGTTGTAGGAATATGGTGATTCAAAGCTAACGTAACACCTCATTTGTCAATGGAGAATAGAGTATCATGATTGACCAATATCTGCAAAGTGCAGGTATCATTGAAACAATGGAAAGATTTATTTAACATTCCCAGGAGCCAGGTATCCTCATTGCACTAGTAGTCCATCTTAAAAATGTCAGAAAATATTAAGCTTATGGTATCAGATGGCAGAAGGAACTGCAAAAAAGAAGCATGTGGACGCCAAGGTAGAAGCCGAGTTAACATTCACCTGAGCCTTTATTAAGACTCCAAGGCATCATCAAGGAGAAGCAACATGTGGAAAAAAACCCACAAACGTTAATAAAAGATGACATCCTTGCTTGCATACTTCCGCTGAAAATTACCACTGGATTTTTACGACCTAAAAGTGTCCAAACTCCTCTGGAGCTTCAAACGCCTATTCTAGGAAATTTATGCATGGATTTTTTTTTCATTTTTGCTCCAAACCAAGTGGAGACATCAGGCATAATTGTCGACAACTTTCATTGTCTGGAATAATTCAGTTTTTGAATTATGTGGCATTGAAATCTTGATAACTTCATTCTGGGACACACTGTATATTGTGGTGTTTATATTTTAATGTCAAAATTGTAAAATTGTTGTAATTCAGCTACTTTTTGCTGCAATGACAGTTGTTAATAAACCTTTAATGAAATGAAATGAAATGAAAAACATTTTAGTCCAGTTAAGGTGATGGACTACCTTGAAAATTATTTTTCATATCATGGCAATGCAACTTCATCGGGAAAAAAATTGGGTCAAAGGCTTAGAATAAGATACTCAGAGAAGTGGTACGCCAATGATAAACAATTCACCCGGCCCGTCACAACTTGTTTGGAAAATTATCATAAATATGCTAATTTATTGAAAATATTTGCATACCTCCACAAACGGGTTGGAAATCCGCCATTTTGTTTTACCACTAATACTGATTTTCATAACTTAATTTTGCTTGATTTTACTAAAAGGACAACATGCACTCTTAAAAAGAAAGTATCAAATATGAGACAAAAAGGATCAATTTTGATCCTTTTTAGGTATCAAATATGAGCTTATCCTTTAAGGATCAAAGTGATTCCAAAAAAAGGATCAAAAATTTTGATCCGAAAAAGGATCAAATTTTTCTTATAAAAAAGACCTGCAAAAAACATCACACTGAAGTGACGCTAGCAGGGTTTGAACCCACGCCGCACTAACGCTCTAACCACTCGACCACGCCGGACTGTGTGATGATATCAACGTATTTATATATGTTACACCATTGTATACATTCCCCGCTGTGTAGTGGATATTGGGTTGTACTCAAATATGAAACAAAAGATACGTTGGATCCAAACGCGGTATCAAATATGAGCTCATCCTTTCCGTATCAAAGTAAACCAGAAATACGGATCAAAACTTTGATATTGTAATCAAAAAGGATAAAAATAAAATGATCCTAAAAAAGGATCAAAAATGATCCTTGTGAATTTGATCCATTTGTATATATTGATCCGCAAAAGGATCAAAAGTGATCCTTAAAGGATCAAAATAAAATGATCCCGAAAACTACTCGTATATTTGATCCCGGCCTTCTAAGAGTGTGTTATTAAGCAACAACTACAGTTAACACACCATCGACTAGCCAGAATTAAAATGAATATACTAAAAATTGTTAAATTCTTACCTTTTTGCGACAATCGGGTAAAAATCCCCAGTAATTTCAGTTCTCAGCGAGACAAAATATCACAACAGAATCAATTCTGTAATGTAAACAACTTCCGCGTCCCGTGAGCACTACCAGCGCAGTTATAAGCGTTTCACAGTCAACGCGTATCTTGGCGCAAACTTGGGTACTGTTTGTACGCAGAGCATGGCGCAGTCTGCTTTTAAAAAAGAAATAGATGAATATTGATGATGTTTTTCGCGTATATCATAATGTTGGAGGCATATTCATAACAAATACCGCGTATTTTATGACGTTGGAGGATTTTTGCCCATATTTGGTCCCTCCAAAAGCGGGCGATGTCGCGGTATTCATGAAAATTACGCGGTTAAAAGTGTGACGGAATTAAAGAGAAGCCTTCACATCTATGTTATTAAAATCTATGGTCAAAGGTCACCTAATTTGCATTAAAATGGCGGCCATCTTGGATTTTTAGGGTATTTTTTACGGCATTTTTCAATACCTAAATTTATTTTTTAAAAGGTTTTTTTTTCTAATTGGTACTTAAGGATCTATAAAAATGTGTAACAGAGCCCCTTTTTGAGATTTCTGGATAAAAAAGGGGTAAAATTTTGGGTAAATTTGGCAAAATCATGATTTTTTTAAAAATGCGACAACATTTGATTTTTTAAAAACATTTTCTCAAAAAGTAAATACAAATTCAAAAAAGGGCTCTTTAACGCACTGTAGCACGTCAAGGAGCACATTCTGTCCAAATTTGGTGGATAAAGCATGTATCGTTTTCAAATAGGAAGCCGTAAACTGAAGAAAATCTTTTTTGATATAATTATGCAAATTAAGTGCCTTTTAATTATTCTAACATAGAACAGAAGAAACTATTTGAATTAACAAAGCATTTGGTGAAAACTACAATCAGAGGTCACTCCATTTTCAAATTAGTAATTTTTGAAGCAGAAATATTTTTTATTCACGTAGTATGATACAGAAGTATTAAAATAGGTTAAGTATTAGTGTGACTTGGAGTAAAATGGTAATGTCTGTGTGTAATACATATTTATGACAGCTATGATTGCTATTGCAATAACATGACGACTTCATTACACCCGAAAAATTAAAAAATACATCGTCGATAAATAAAGTTACCCAGGAGGCCGCTCCAAAAATAAAGTGGTACTCATGCTCGTCAGAGCAC
Source organism: Ophiothrix spiculata (assembly GCA_000969725.1). Classification (NCBI taxonomy): domain Eukaryota; kingdom Metazoa; phylum Echinodermata; class Ophiuroidea; order Amphilepidida; family Ophiotrichidae; genus Ophiothrix; species Ophiothrix spiculata. The sequence goes on from JXSR01S011326.1 coordinate 25,957, forward strand.
CTCAAAATTTGACCCCAAATGGCGTCATTGTTGATAGCAAATTGCACCCCTAAATGGCGTGATGTCAGTACTTGTTTTCCCTCGTTTTAAGAACTTTTTATGCAAAACACGTACAGCACAATACTCAGCAGCTCTCAGCTGAGCAACTCTGAAGTTAAAGTGACCCTTGGCGGCAAAGGTAGCCTGAATTTAGAACCCTAAATAGCGTAACTTGTGCTCAGTGAAAACTACCCCTTTTTCCAGACCCCTTTACGTTACGTCACTTTTTATGATGAGCACGTGTACCAATTGCAATCTTGCCCCCCCCCCCCCCGGGCAAAGCTAACTTAAAAGGAATACTATAAAGTGTTAAAAATTTTTAGCTTATTGGGTTTGTTTTGGGTATATATTAATATAAATATGCTTACTTTTTCGGATATGGTCATTTGTTGAATTAAATTCGGGATCCTGAATTTAATTCCACATGTATTAGTATAGGAAAGCATGCATATGCTTTTATCCATTTTTCTGTGACAAAACATTTTTTTGACAAAATACACTTGAAAACGCTTTTAGATAGTCACATTCCTTCATATTATGCTGTTTTTATAATAAAACATTTTTGACCAAAATCTTATAGTATTGCTTTAAATTTGAAATCAGTCCAGCTTAAAACCTAACAAGTGATATTCTAATTTTAATGGAAGTATCTACAAGGTTTAGCACATAACATTTTAGCTTATACTTCATGTGACACGAATTAACGTATTCTTTTATTTATTAATTTCGAGCAACTACAAAGTTATATGCATGTAATGGAATAAGTACTCCATTGAGCAGCCACAGGCAATGAAATTTAACTCATAAGGGAAATAATGATGGAAATGTCATGTAAAATGAGTCAAATACCAAGCACGAGAGCAATGTGGTTGAATTCAAAAAAGAATATCTCTGTGTTCGGGTATTTCCAGTCAAGTTAACGAGAATTATATGTATGTGCTCTATTAGAATATTAAATCATGCACGTTAGAAACACCTCACTGAAGAAAGGAAAGAATTTTTAGATGCATTTCCTTTCTAACAAAATTGTGATTCTTGTCATATAACCTATTATAAGTTTTATAAATATCTGTATAAAGCCTGAACATATTGAACGGAAGTCACAGACTTTAAAATCTCATAGCTATACATAATTCAGAAATTGAAGTATATTGCCCAATACTATTTGCTTATAAGAGACTATCAATATTGTCGTGAATTACATCAAACATTGACCGTTGACATCATTGCTTAAATGTTGACGAAGGAGGAGCTGTTATATAAAGTATTTACCTGCACCCCCGGCCTGCACCATTCAGCTCAGTTCGTGAAAGCGTTCGTTTCAAATATTTCGTTGAATTTGATTCGATAATTAATTGCATGTAAGACACCAAAAGACTTTGATGTGGTGTGGTGCTTTTTTATGTGTGAACACTTGCCTCTGCTCTCTGGAGTGCAAACACTTTGAACGTCTCGAAATTAACATTTTTCACTTTTACTGTCCTGTGTCTTACATAGGAGATAATTAAAACCACTGAGGACTCCACTAAAGGATTACACCAGCATCCTCTAAATTCGCTTCCTTTTACAATCTGTACACGTTTTCCGTCAGAAATCATGTGCATTTAGAAAAAGTAAAATGAATTTAATGGAGGCTTGATGGTTTCATTAAATAATTCTTTGTTAAGGTGGATCGAGTACAGATTGCGGTAACGAGGAAGTACAGAATGGCAGCATACCCTATATTTTATGTCTCATATAGAGCTTGCTGCACTTATAGTATCCCAATTAAACATAGATTAAAGTCAAAAACCTGCTTTCTGATAAAACAAGAAATCTCACAATTTTCAATTTTCTGATGATAATCGCTGTGGGCCCGGGCTGTGAGAAGGCTTGTTTTTATTACCAGGTTTTAATAAGGCCACATAAAAATATAAGTTGTTTCTCAAAATGTGAGGAGGGAGGGAGGGAGGGAGGTGGGTTTTTTTAACGGTTGGGGAGAGCTAGCCTGGGCCATCCAGGTTTATCCTTAGTAGATGTTGACTGCACGCACACTGAAAACATTATTTCGTCAAACGTGGTGGAAAAGTCGTCAAACAAGGGTTATAAATTAGCCATGCAAGTGAATTTCCCCTTATTCGTCGCTTGACGATATTTGCGGGCGCATGCCAAACGAAAACAAATGCAGGACAAATTAATTTAATAACTGTACGAATTACAATCTGTGGAGGACGAGTTTGAACGATTGACAAATGCACTTTTCGTTAATTGACAAATGCATATCGTCATGAGCTAAGGTCAAGACGAATTAATGTACGCATGACAAACTATGTTGACAAACTTCTTTGAGCACGACTAACCATACCTGAGAGCTGACGAATTTGCATGACGAATTATATCGTATATAACGGGTTTCCGTACCTTCAAGAAGTGGCGTGGCGTTTTATTCTCGAGTCGATTGCACAGGAGGACAATTAGCGACAACACATCTTTCGATTCGGATAGAACAACTCTTTAATTCCAGGTTAGGTTTGTGCCTAGCTTATCATCACATTCCGACCAGACCGCATTGGATTCGGGGGCGGACAGAACAACACTACTGGAATCAGAATTCCCATACACATACTTAAGCTTACTCATCATACTTCATCATCAGATTGTGACCAGACTAGTTCATCTAGATGGACCCCACAAGCGAGCGACCTAGGCTCACGCTTCGCGTTCGCTTGCGAGGTCCATCTGGATTGACTAGATCAGACAGCCATTGCCAAACCTGCAAGCAGAACTCGTTAATTTCACATGGATTGAGCCACACCTAAATGGAATTAGTCTACCGAAAACAAAACCTCTTGAAAACTAGTGTCGCTTGACAAATTAAGTGACAAATTATTATTCTTGTATGACAAATTAATTTTAATGCATGACAAATTATTTTTTCTCAGGACAAACTAATTTTTCAGCATGACTAATTGTCATGAGAAAGTCGTCATACTAGCCCGTTTTTCATGACTAATTATAATTCGTCGTTCAATACTTGTATGACGAATTCCACGACAAATTATAGTTTGTCATACTAGACCATTTTCATGACAACTTATTATTTGTCAAATGATGAAACAAAATTTTCAGTGCACATTCAGTTGCTGTCTTTTAACATATCGTTAAAACATCAACAATTTAAAGAATAATAAGTTGTCATGAAAATGGTCTAGTATGACAAATAATCTTTTAAAAAGGAAAGTGGCACCAAAATGTGAGTAGGGAGGGGGAGAAACAACTTTTTTTTATGCGGCCTAATGTTACGCCTATAAACAATGTTGTGAGACATTTTCAGTTTAGTGCCGGCCGGTCGTGTTCCATTTCTTGGCCAAGCAGATAATCAACTTGACATTGTCGCTGTTAAGTTTGATAGTGATGTTGATATCTCTAGAAGGTTAGAATGTCAAACTAGTCATATTTAGATACACGAATGATAAGACACTGTCACTATTACTTTAGATCAACCTGTTTCCATCAAAAATCTCATTCACATTATTTTATAGGCGTATCCAGTGTAAACGGACATTCCTTTCGGCTACTTTTCTATGTTTTAACGGTGTTTCCGTAACCTGACCACTTGTTCTGACCACTTGTTATATACGATAACATTAAAAAAATATAATGGATTGAGAGATCAGTTTAAGACACCTAATAAAACTTAAGCTTTTATTTAATAATTTACATTTTAAGATTAAACTTGTGGTTTCAAAAATATGTATAAAAGTAAGTTAAAAATCTTTTTTGTCCTTATAATTTTCAAGACCGTTTAATTAATATCTGAACACAATTATAGATAAAGCAAACAAAGTTAAGAACATAAATGTGAAAACTCCAAGAAAATTTTTATCATGTTTTAAAATTTCATTGGACGACTCATGTGTCAATTTCATTCATACACAATGTTAAATAGAAATTCATACGCCAAAATCTACGCGGCGTTTTTAATTTGACTTTATCGTTGTACACCCCAGTGATTACGTGATTAAGACTGTCAAGACGGTATTTCTACACACAATGCACTGTATTTTGAAATTTTATAAGCCAAACTGTACGCGGGCCTATATAACAAGTAGTCAGAACAAGTGGTCAGGTTACGGAATTGCGTGCCTTGTTGCAAAATACCAGAATGGTTGACACGACGAAATACTAAAGCTAAAGCTTTATTAATACCACACTTCATTTTAAATTACAATACCTTAAAAGACGAATAATTAGGCGATCTTTAATATTCTATTCAAAGTTTCAATTGTAAGAAAGTCTGAAGAAATCGTACATCTTCCAAAACAACTAGAATACAATTCGTTTTCATAAAGACAACCTACACTGAAAACATTATTTCGTCAAACGTGGTGGAAAAGTCGTCAAACAGGGGTTATAAATTAGTCATGCAAGTGAATTTCCCCTTATTCGTCGCTTGACGATATTTGCGGGCGCATGACAAACGAAAACAAATGCAGGACAAATTAATTTAATAACTGTACGAATTACAATCTGTGGAGGACGAGTTTGAACGATTGACAAATGCACTTTTCGTTAATTGACAAATGCATATCGTCATGAGCTAAGGTCAAGACGAATTAATGTACGCATGACAAACTATGTTGACAAACTTCTTTGAGCACGACTAACCATACCTGAGAGCTGACGAATTTGCATGACGAATTATATCGTATATAACGGGTTTCCGTACCTTCAAGAAGTGGCGTGGCGTTTTATTCTCGAGTCGATTGCACAGGAGGACAATTAGCGACAACACATCTTTCGATTCGGATAGAACAACTCTTTAATTCCAGGTTAGGTTTGTGCCTAGCTTATCATCACATTCCGACCAGACCGCATTGGATTCGGGGGCGGACAGAACAACACTACTGGAATCAGAATTCCCATACACATACTTAAGCTTACTCATCATACTTCATCATCAGATTGTGACCAGACTAGTTCATCTAGATGGACCCCACAAGCGAGCGACCTAGGCTCACGCTTCGCGTTCGCTTGCGAGGTCCATCTGGATTGACTAGATCAGACAGCCATTGCCAAACCTGCAAGCAGAACTCGTTAATTTCACATGGATTGAGCCACACCTAAATGGAATTAGTCTACCGAAAACAAAACCTCTTAAAAAACTAGTGTCACTTGACAAATTAAGTGACAAATTATTATTCTTGCATGACAAATTAATTTTTGTGCATGACAAATTATTTTTTTCCCACGACAAACTAATTTTTCAGCATGACTAATTGTCATGAGAAAGTCGTCATACTAGACCGTTTTTCATGACTAATTATAATTCGTCGTTCAATACTTGCATGACGAATTCCACGACAAATTATAGTTTGTCATACTAGACCATTTTCATGAAATGACGAAACAAAATTTTCAGTGTATAGGCCTAATTTGACAATTCCACTATTCAAATAAATGATCATCGCCAATTTAACTCAAATGTCGCCAAAGTTAAAAATGTCATACACATGATAAAGGATACTTTAGTGTATTTAGTTCTAAGGATACACTGAAAATTTTGTTTTGTCATTTGACAAATAATAATTTGTATTGAAAATGGTCTAGTATGACAAACTATAATTTGTCGAGGCGTTACGTAATTATGACGTCATAAGTACTTTCAAATCGGAAAATAATGATTTTGGGCAAAATGGCCACTTAAATAAAAATTTGCTGTTAAAGTTTCAAATATCGACATTTTACCCAGTTTTTTGCTTGTAAAGAAGGGAAATGGTGATTTTAAGATGTTCTACAAGTTCAGGTTTCATAACATGTAAATATTTTTAACTGGCGACTTTAAATTTCTTGAGGTGGCAACCAACACACCCTCACTTTTGGACTATGAAGGGTCACCCTGACGCCCCTGAAGGTGTACTTACAATTTTTTAACGCTTAAATTAAGGCAAAGAATGAAATTACAGGTACATGAAATAAAACCCTTAGATCAGCGGCGTAGCCAGGTTTTCGAAACTGGGGTGGGGGCCACAATATGAAGATGAACCGACAAAATTGTATTGATCGAGTGCTGTATCGCCGACCGGCCTACGGCCGGTCGGCTCAACTTTACCGACGGGCGCTTTTTTAACCGACGGACGGGTCATTAATGGGGGGGGGGCACGCCCCCCCCCCCCGGCCCCACCTCTAGCTACGCCACTGCCTTAGGTCATGTCCCTTTGCGTGTTTATGTGACAATGGAATCATTCATTAGCGGGGTGGTAACCACCTCACCCTTGGTATTATACAAGGGTTAATCCTTGGACTGTCGGATAACCCTGTTCTGTTACTATTCTATAATGTCTCTTCAGGGCAGTGAACCGCTGACCATCTGATCTTAGTCAGGATAAGGACATCCGACCCATGCAATACGAGGTTTAAAAAAATACTGTTTCTCGGAACCACGCGATCCCCCTCGCCGACGTGATCCCCAAAAATGTTTTTACGATTTTCAGCCTAGCTTACAACTTGACCTCATATGACCATTGACATAAGTTATGTGACCTTTGACCTCATCAACATATGAGGGTTCTTATATTATATCCAAAGCCCAAGTCTGGTTCCATTGGGACTTTAACTTTTCAAATTAGGCCAAATTGACATTTTCAGCCTATTTTAAAACTTAGCCTCATATGACCTTTGACCTTGGTATGTGACCCTTAACCACATTAACATATGAGGGTTCTTAAATTATATCCATAAATCAAGTTTGTTATAAAATTGGATAGATTGAGCCCAGATTTATTGGTCGAGCTATGAGTTGTAAAAATATTGAGCAAGACGAAGTCGAGCCCAATATTTTGAAACTCATAGCGAGACCAATAAATATGGGACGAAAATCATGAAATGTTATCTTTTTTTTTTTTGCGCAGGATCCAAGTTTTTCCACACTTGGATCCTTCAAAGCATAATAATGGTTCCAATCGGACTTCAACTTTTCAAATGAGGCCAAATTGACAATTTTTGCTATTTTGCATATTGACCTCATACCTCATATGACCTTTGACATTAGTATGTGACCTTTGACCTCATCCATAAATGCAGGTTCCCATGCTGCACCCATGACCTAGGAAGTTTGGTCGAAATCCATCAAAGTATGCAGAAGTTAGAGGCAAATGTCAACCCGTTTCACAACGCCGCCGCAGACGACACAGACATCCATTACTACATGTGTATGCCATAACCCCCTGCTACTTTTCAAGTTAGGGGGATCATGAGCGTCAGAACAATCTGGTTGAATAATTAGGTTTCACAATCTAGCATGTCGGCAGCCGTTGATCTGCCGTTGGACCATGTGGGTTTTGCCGAAAAAACACTCTTTGATTGTAAAGTTTGAATCACACGCCTTAAGTCAAGTTAACGCCACATGCCAAAAAGTGTCTTACTTTAATAGAGTGGCCAATTAAAACCGATATGATATTTATTTTTGTAAACTGAATCTTTTAGTAATTTGTCACATTTTTCACAATTTTGACTATTGTCTCTGCAACAGAACATAATACATGTATTATAATATGGGTGTGAAAATTTACACGGGTTGTGAGAAATTTATGACATTTCCTGTGGTATCAAAATCTTATTTTTGGAAAGTGACAAGAATGCACATCTTTAATGTGCACGGACGTGATCGGTTGGATAAAAATCCATGTTAACTAATGTTCTAGAAATTTCTAATTGACTTTTGAGAAATCGATTTAAAAGGAGTCCTAGATCTTGCAATGAAGTTAGATGACATGAGACTTACCATCTAATGACAACATTCCACTAAAACGAGAATTCTTTTAGCTTTGTGGTTAAAATACACGTTTTTCTTGCAATGGTTGATTTATATTGGCAGTTTGTGAAAAATTGTAACTGACAGAATACGATGAAGTTTGAATTGTAACTCCAACATGTTACTTTCAATGTGCTAGTTTCTCGATGTTTAACAAATTTAGTGCCGTACACGATGTGACATAATTAATGGAAACAGATTGGTGTTTCTGTTCCTCTTTGTCAGTCGAACATTATCTAGCTTGTTTTTCCCCATGAATTATCCTTTTAATTCAACATGTTCAGTTGAATTTTCATTTGAAAAATTCAATGGATATTACCAATAAATAGATAATACTTTATCTCTCGTCTCATGAAAATAAACCTCGAAGGTTTGTCATAGATTGAGAGATCATAAAATGGTTCATGAAATAAAATTGAATATTTAAATTAGACGTCAAATTTAACCCCTTTTTGGGGGATAATAAACCAAATGTTTAAATGTTTACGTAGATGCTTAAAGATTAAAAGAACGGTATATAAAATGTCATAAGTGGGATATTTAGGTCGAAAGATTTTACAGTTTCTGGAACTAAATACATGTTGTGTTAAGGACCGTTAACTATTTGCTGCCAACACTTTATTGGCAAATGTTCGGAATGCTCAAAGAAGACAACTTGCTCCCCAGCCGAACAACAAATGTAGTAGAGTAAAATCATTGATACCTGGTTCATTCTTACAATATAAAAAACAAGCAATAAGTAGGCCTGAATATTAACTAATATGTCCTTAAGCAATAATTATTCAAGTAAGGAAGATAACCTTTACAAATTACAAGAGCATTATTAACTGCACAGGATTTTGCAACTATTACGGTTAGGTTTATTCTGATGACGATTGGAACAAAAAGTAGGATTGAATTTCTCGGCAACTTATATCGGATTCGTATTCTGAGAACTTCAACAAAATAAATGACTTTTATGAACGATCCTGATGAATCTAATACAAGATTCTAGGCAACTTATTCAAATGATTTTATTACATATTTTATGCCAAATATTAAAATGTTAATACAAAAAACAAAAAGACAGAAAACATATTGAGACTAATTAAACACTCAATGTGACCACGGGCTGTCGATATCAAATTGTTGTAGCATATGAAACCTAGTATCTTCGAT
>JXSR01S011327.1:0-13070 GCA_000969725.1 Ophiothrix spiculata
GCGATACGCAGCGTGCAACTAGACGAGATTAATGAATGCGTATAAGTTACCAACTGTCCAATTAGATTTACAATTTCAACACGTACCTAACGCAGAGTGTATGAATTATAGATAATCATTGTTGAATTGCTAAAATTAATTTACAATATTAGTTCTTGGAAATATGCTCCATTATAAAGATCATACATCTTTTTATTTCATCTTAATTCTATAATTTATCATGGATTCTAAATATAAATTGTACACCATTTACATCATTTAAAATTTAGAGCAATTTTGCAACAAAATTAAGTACATTATGCTGGTATTGTTTAAGGTGGTTTTAAGAAAAGAAATGAGGGGGTGGGAGGGAGGACCTGGCGAAGCTTCATGACACTTCAATTCCTTTGCATATTTTGCATTTTGATTGGCGTATTAAGAATATCAAATTTATCAAAAAAAGTGTGTTTATATTTTAAATCCCCATTTCTGTAACAAAATTATCAATACTTTTGATAAAAAAATAAATAAATGTATCAAAAAGAAATCTGAAGACTAACGATGGAAGCCAAATTAAATCAAATCAAACACAAATTAATATCAAACAAATAGAATGATTTCTTAGGGGCTGCTTCAAAACACAACCGGCAGTTGTCTGTATAAACTTTATAATTGGTATCATATTGTGTTAATTCTGTATAAACTGAACCACATTTCAGAATCACTTCATTTCTTAGAAACATTATAGATATTCTCTATAACTATAAATTTCAAACCATGACATTAGCCTTTGTAACAAGATCCACTATGCCCTCAAATTCAAAGATATTGTGAATCAATACTTTTGTATGTGGTAAAATGTTTTGATTCCGTTCAGATGTATTTTGGCTAATTTTGTCAGCACTATATACTCAAAGCGGGATTGGGTATGTTGTTTACATGAAACGTATACAGGCTTTAATTTATTACACAAATGGTTATGTTTGTTTACGTGTGTTTATCAGCTGCTTGGTTTGCACTTTTAACTCTTTCAATCCAGAATTTAGTTTTCACAAAGCGTCCTAATTCGTCGGGAAGCCGCTCAGAGTGGATCACAGCCCCCTCACTTATGATAGCATATATGATAGCTGTGGCACGCAAGGATTAATCTCTTTGCTAATATAAATGAGGGCGCTAGACAGCTCTTTGTTTCAACTGCTTGCTGGCAAAATTTGGACTAATTTCGCCTTGTAGTTTCTTTTAAGAGCTATTTGAAAAAAAATTATGTCAAAGTAGAATTTCCGGCCAATTGTGCACACTTTTGCGAGCTGCTGTGAGCAGCTTTCCAGAGTGAAAGAGTTAAGACTTATAAAGAATGATGAAATATATTGAAAGAAAGGTTTCTAATGAGATCAAGCAACAAATATGGTCATACACATGAAAAAATGGAGTGTGAAAGTTACCTGAAGGCATAAAAAATTCTTTCAAAGTCATAAGAAAGGTATTTAAGAACATTTACATTAAAGTTTTTAAAGAAAATGATCATCATCTCTTTAACCAGTTCCTATAAACTTTGTACAGCAATTTTGTAAATGGACATAGCACCCTGTATAATAGCTTACGTTTGATTCTGAAGCTTTTAAGTCCCTTTCGACCATAGACAAAGAAAGAAGATACCAGACTCTGCGCCATTTTAGTCTGGAACAGAGATCAGACTGGGAGTATTCGGATTCATATAAATGAATTAAGCATTGCATTTTGTTATGCGCATATAATGAAAAATACACACTGAACTTTACATTCAGTTCTAAGTTTTTGTATGTTAAGTAGCATTTTGGCGGAACTCGAGTGGGTCCGAATACCCCAAATTTGAGCCCCCGTGAAAGACGATGCTATTATACCTGGCAGTATAGGCAGTCTGGTATCTCCCCTCTAGATATCTGCCTCACCAAGTAAAAATACAGTATGATCATTTACAAACCATAGCAGATACTTCCTATAAACATGCAATTCACTTCAATTCACTTCCATGCTAAAAAGTTGCATAAATAAAACAAATATGACATATTTATGCCAGATATGAATAAACAGTACAGTTACTTTCATGGTATGTATCACATAAGTAAATACTGTCGTAAGTAAGGACAGAGAATTATCATCTGCTCATTTGTGCAGCATTTCTAAGGGAAAAGGAAGTAGTTTGCAATGTACGTATCTGTAGTACACATACTATATTTATACTTTGATGGGTGGTTCCAACACTCCATTACATATAATCAATTCCAAACCATTTTGTACAATCTAACACTGCCTATTTTTTTAAAAACATAATTTTGCATACTTGCTTTCATTAAGTGTAAACTTGAAAGATTATGGGTATACTTTGTACAAGGCCAGTCATCACATCATAAGTAGTCTCTCATCACCATTTCTTAACCACTGCATTGCATAGTTCTTTCAGTAGCGTGTTGAGTCTTTGTTGAGTCTACAACTAGATTGGTTCATTTACTACAATTATCTAATGCCCGGCCATCAACTCAAGGTTTTTTGTTTTGTTGGAAATGATGTAATTCAATATATGTGTGAGCTAACAAAATAATTAATGACATCTCCTGAATATGTGCGTAGTTATGCTGCAGTGGAGGATTAAGCATGTAAATATGAGCTATAAGTAAAGAAATACAGTAATTGAAGCTCATGAATTATCAAAGAGGAAAATGAGAAAAGAAATGTCATAAGTCAAACTATGTGTCCAGTAATAAAATATTCCAGATATTTGCAGATTTTTGCAGCCTTGCGTAGCTTTATATCTCACCATTTCCATCATATGTTCACTTTATGAAAGGAACTGTTGCCTTATGCATGGCCTATAACGAGAATGCTCTGCACATAATAGTCTCTTTTGCAATCTTCTTAGCTGGTTATATTTCGATGGCTTCTAGTCAATACCAAATGTGCTAGTCTCCTCCACAGCTATTACAAGTTTCTCCAAGAGTTGGGCATATGATGTGTAAGGAGGCAGGTCCAGTCTGTTGAAGCATGTGTGTGCCCTGCAAAGACAAAAACAACAAATATGTATGTACACATTACTATTTTGTCCTTACAACTGAATAACTTGTCATGCGAGTCCAAGAAACTCATATCTGCAATAGCTGCCACTTTTCATAAATTTTAATTGTATATTGTACAATGTCTAGTCTTGGATCAGTGGCTCTTGAAATGTTTCTTCAGGTGATGGTGTCTACTGAAAAACCATCTCAAGAGCTACTTACATATGGCATGGAAATTTTAATAGATTTTCATATTCTCAGGGCTTTGAGAGCCGGCTGATAAAAAAATCTGAAAATAGTGACAAAATGCCAAAAACAGGCTGAAAATAACAAAAAGAGCTAAAATTATGACTCTTTTGAAGGCATGAAAAAAATCTGAAATCAGATTAAAATCTGAACTCTCACATCCCTGATATTCTGTTGACATGGTGTTAAGTAAAATTAACTTATGGCAGCCATTGTAGATATGGCTTTCTTGATCTCACCTAATGAACTGAGCATGCTCTGAAATCTAATCGCAAACATTTTACCAGGATATATAAAATCAATGTTTAACCAGGATATATAAAATTAATATTAAATGCAGTAAACCTTGCAATCTCCATAGAAGTATCAAGTATTCTTTCATTTGTTGTGGGAGCAAATCAGGAAAACACTGCCCACTGTAAATCCCCTGTGTTTCTTTTCTAATCAGACAGGTTTGGAAACCCCTGGGTTTAACACAATCTTTGCATGACAACAACAACAAGAAATAATCTTATACACACATACCTTGGCAGTGCAGAGATCTTGCCCCATTTTTCTATACAGAATTTACGAGGTCCGTTGCTTCCCCGTAATGCTGCGAATCCTTCGTAAGGAATACTTGAGGTACCGGTAACAAATTGTAGTAAACGTAAGCGCCTCTCGTTGTCAAACCTCTCCACGGCACTCCAAAACCAATTGACCACATGGTGTTTGTCGTGATAACCTGTATGAAAAGGAAAAAAGTTAATTCAAATAGGATGTCACAACCCAAATTAAAAATATTTCACATAGATACACTTAACTTGGGCCTAGAAAATTGTTTAATTTCTGTAACATAGGGAAAAAATAGCATAGGTCTGTAGGGATATGCAATAGCTGTATCTCATCCTGGCATTGTTCAAAGGCATTATTTTGTTCCACTCATACAGCATCTCGATTACAGCTTCAGAGTCCCTTACTTTTCCCTATGTTAAACCAGTCAAATTTGTATTAATAAGAAAGGAATTGAAACTTTGTTTGTGCTGTTTGGTAACTCACCTCCTTGATACTTTGTATGTTTCCTCCAATCACTGACATCTACCTTAGCTAAGCCTGCTATCACTAACTCTAATTACAAGTTTAGTTGATGAGTGATAGATTCATTGAAACTGATCCAAAAGTTCACTTACTTTGTGTACGTTTCGGCAACGCTGTTGCCTTTGTTTCAATGAATCTATCACTCATTTATTCCAACGATCCTGATGAATCTATTCAACGATACAAGTTTAGTTTATTTCATAACTCACCTCCACAATACATTTCTGCCAATCATTTACATCTATCTCAGGCCCCACCCCCCAAAAAAAAAAATGTTTGTTTGCACTAACCCGACTGACCATCAAAATTTGGCCCGACCGTGTGCTTTATAAAGTTTTTTTATATTTTCGAACTCTTATTTAAGGATTTTTTATACAAAAATATGCAAATATTCACCAATATTCACCAAGAAAGTCTTCAAATCATACAAAATTGGATATGAATTGACATGAACAGTATTTACTAATATAGAAGACCTCTTCAGAATCAGCAGTATATTGTTCTTGTAAGTTAAGTTTATTTCTAGTTCAATTTTTCCATTCTCTAGGTTGAGTTTCATGTACATTTATTTCAAAAAAAAAATTATTTAAAATAAAGCCTACCTACCGACCCTACCTTTTCAGGAGCCATTATGGACAAACAATAGATTTTTTTGGCCTCAGCTGTGCCTGCTATTACCAACTCTAATCTGTTTGATAACTCACCTCCACGATACTCTGTATGTGTCCGCCAATCATTGACGTCTATCTCAGCTAAGCCTGCTATTACTAACTCTAATTACAACTCTAATTTGTTTGATAACTCACCTGCACGATACTCTGTATGTTCCCGCCAATCATTGACGTCTATCTCAGCTAAGCCTGCTATTACTAACTCTAATTACAACTTTAGTTTGTTTGATAACTCACCTCCACGATACTCTGTATGTTTCCGCCAATCATTGACATCTATCTCAGCTAAGCCTGCTATTACTAACTCTAATTACAACTCTTGTTTGTTTGATAACTCACCTCCACGATACTCTGTATGTTTCCGCCAATCATTGACGTCTATCTCAGCTGTTCCTGCTATTACTAACTCTAATTCTCTGGCATCAAATACTGACACTAATCTTGAATCTACAACCTGAAATTCACAACAAGAAATGGTCAAAATGAGTGCCTTTAATTTCTGTATGCTATAAATTTCCAAATTAAACAATGTTGTCTGAGCACCATTATGTAAGAAGCTAAAAATAGCCAAATTGATAGCCTACTACATATTTGGTATGGGGCAGACAACATCCAACAGAAATACTGGATGTAAATCTATTGGAAACACTATCAAATATCACAAAGATCGTATTTGCAAAGCAATAATCTTTTAAGATGAATGATCAATTACAATTGTGCATAAGATCATTCATCTGGTAAGATCCACTAAGACTTGAAATCTTTTGTTCTCGGGATTGATGAAATGCTGACACCACCTTGTGGATCCAAATCCTCGATATTTTGAATATTAAGAATTTCCTTGGTTAAAAAATGGAATCTGAAAGAAATTTCATCTTACAAAATATTTCTTATGTTATACCCTGCATATTTTCTACACACCCTGAATATTAACTTAAAAACTATCATAAGATGATTCCTAACTTTAACCCTTCAAGATAATACATTATACATAGTCCTATGTGAATAACTTTAAAGTTTAAGAACGCAAAGGGAAAAACTCCTGATTTTGTCAATTTTTGCAAAACGCTAACCCAACTAATGGCATATGAAAGCATCTTGAAATATGTGTACGAAGGAACAGCAAATCATTTACAAAGAAAAAACAAATGGACAATTTTATCCCCATGTTGAGTTGTTTGCCAACTTACCTCGTAGAATCCTTTGACCAAGCTGTCTGTCTGCTCTGACACTCCTCGTTCTATCCTCCACTTCACCATCTTTTCTATATATTCCTTCTTATTCTTCTCAGTAACTGTAATATTTTTACCATTTGGTTTTAATTCTCTCTCAACAAGCTGTCAATATAAAGAACATTCAAGTTTAGGAAATAAGTAAATGGAATATATAAAATCAATAACTTAAGTGGATATCTAGCAATTTTAAAATGAATGTTCCATGTACAGGATTATTTAATGAATGATATTATGATTCATTGTTTTGCCTGTCATATATCATCTCATAATGGATGGGTGTACATTATTATGAGTAAAGTCGGCGTCACAAATCTTCAGACGATATAAATAAACATCCAGAGTGCAGAGTCAATTGCTTATGAACGCGATTGCAATTGGTGGTCACATGACTGATATTGTCCGAGGCATTTTGACAGAGACTGTAATGGGTGGCCTTCCATTAAGATAATATATAACAAGCAAAACAATAACTTGCATCTATCATTCTCTAATTCATAGTCAATAAGAGTAGTTTTACTTCCTAATAAGGAATGATTGGCTTTTCCATTATGAGACTACTATGACAGTGCGTTTGGCATTGAAAGCATTGAGGCCGCGCTTTGGAAATTACAGCATGATGTAAACATTCACACATATCCGAGTCCTGCTCTACTTGATTTGAATTATGTTTGAAAAGGGTGTATGCTTTTCATATACTGATGTCTTTTGTTTTTTGCGAATAATTTACTTCATTCTTGATATAAAATAGCTCAAATTTGTGACTAAGAATGAGAATAAAAGATAAGATACATGTTTTGCCTGTCATCTATCGTCTCATAATGGATAGGCATACATTATTTTTTTCGTAATGGACACCCTCCGGGGCACCCTTTACTAAAAATAAAGTACGCTCATCCAATATGAGATGATAGATGACAGGCAAAACAATAAATCTTATCTCGTATTCTCTAATTAAACCAATAAGGCAACCCAAAAAAACAACCTGTTTTATGGGTCAGACCGACCCTAAATTTGCATTAACGATTATTTTTTTTCCCAGTTTTGCCAAAATCTTGTAAAATCAGCTGTTTTTTGGTCAAATTGTCAAATTTTTGCTATAATTGTTTTAAAAAAAAATCAGTTTTTCTCCCATTTTGTTCATTTTTTTGTTGAAAAAAATTTGCCTCATTGACCGACCGACCCTACTTGAAAGGTCCACCCAGCCGTAAAACAGTTTCGTTTTTTTGGTCGTCTACGATTGATAAATCACTCACCTGGCCAAACATTTCTTCATCGACAGTAAAAACTAGATCTAGTGCATCAGTGATGTCATTGTCTTTCATCCATAATAAACTTTGGTAAAATTCGCTATCTAACGATTCCAGATCGCTCAAGGTGCACGGTTGACGCAGGAGAGCTTTGTAGAACGGCCGCGTAAAAAAGGCATCGAGTAGAAAATGGTGGATGATGGCAAGGCCTACTACTCTCCCACAAAAACGAAACCTAGAGAAATACAAGAATGCAATGTGATTAGATCTTAAGGCTAACCAAAAGTGACAGACTTGCTACTAGTCAATGGTAACATGCTTAACTAATTGGTCCGTATTCACAAAAGAGTAATAATGTTATTCCAAGATTTTTTTTTATTTCTTCTCTTTGTGACATCATTTGGTAGTCACAAATGAATAATGAATTTTTTCCATGGTTTATACAATCCAACTTAGATCAGGGCTCTGGACTATCTCTATTTCAAGAATGACTAATCCAAGAATAACTTTTGTCAAAATGTTTATGTATACAGGCAGAAAGATCCAATATCACATGGAAATCTATTTACAACTTGCTAATGATTTTGTAAAACTCTTATCACCACTAGCGTCAAAATTACAGAAGCCCAATGGACTAAAGCTGGTATAAAGACACCCTTAACCCGGGCCCTCCCCCTCAGGAAGTGTTTGGTAAGCTTAAGCCCAAGGGCAAAAGACTTTTGTTCCACAAAGCCAAAATGACTGAATATAAAATCACAAAATTAGGAAAAAAGCTACATGTGACTCAAGGACCTTTGGTCCCATGACTTTAGAAAGTGCCTAATGATAGTCTTAGGCCAAGAGGCCCAAGGCCTATGGCCCCAGGTGCCAAAAGGTTGTATATTACAATCTCCAGCAGCAAAACTTTCAAAGCCTACCAAAGTTGGTATAGAGATGCATCATGACTTGAGAAAGTGCCTTTTGGTAACACCCTAGAACATGAGAAGTCAAAATGGCTAGTAAAATATCACCTCTAGCCCCAAAATTAAAAGAGCCTCAAGATCCAAAATTGGTTCATATTATGCCCCATGACCTGGGGAAGTGCCTTTTGTCTTAGCCCCACGCGCAAAAGCTCCTAGGCTCTAGGACCCAAAATGTTTATGTATAAAAAGATTGTGTAACATTTTGCATAAGACACATTTTTAATGCTAGGGAGCAAGTACTGGAATAACATGCACATGAAGCACTGAACACAGCATCAAATGATAAATATAATTGACTGAATATGCTGCGATGCTTCTTTGAAAACCAAACGAACCATGCACATAAATGACCGAAAGTTTAAAAGCTTGCTAATTAGTGTTATAAGTAAATTTGTTCACACACTAACATTACAAAACAAAATTTGCTGAGGTCTAATGATACAAAATTGAATAATGGTATTGGAATTGTCATGATTACATACCAGTCTAAGTAATTATCCACAAAAGCTGACATAGGACTGATTTGTACGGTATAGGTATCGATGGCTGAGTATTCAAATAAACCATAGTATGGGTTGAATAGCTCCCGTGATAACAGAAAGAAGAACTCGCGTGATGGACCGCCATAGTCAAGTCTGAAAAAAGAAGAAAAAAAGAGATTATTATGTAAATTACGACATATATTTAAAATAAAAATTATAATAGTGTGTACATTATATTTTCCTACAACCATGGTTTACAAAAACAGATCTAATACACTGAGCAGAAGATCAAATGTTTGTTGCATCCTCAGGACAGCCTCTACCTCCAAAAAAAAATCATACACTTTTTGAAACTAAAAAGGTCCCACAGGGAAAAAAAACGTAAGGTTGAACAAACTCCCATAATGAACATAAGCGACCTTAAAATACAATAAAAAAAGTTTAAATTCACAGCATATTTTCCTCACCTACTCTTTCAATTGTGCAATCGCAGATTTGAAGTAGTTGCAAGATGAGCCCTGATTTGGTTGAACATACACCTTTTTCTATGTGGGTGCAGCCCCATCATATATCCATCATACAGAATGACTACTTTCTTAGTTTGGAAGTTTCCGCTTCCAATATTTGCTAAGAGGCTGATTTATCCAAGGAAATTAAAGAGGGAATTGGTGCTAGCCGCCATTTTCATTTGACCGCCGTGTTGAATCGTTGCTCATGGAGGGTGAGGTTATTGTACCTCCTGGATCTTATGGCTCTGTGTGCGACACTTTGAGAGTCTTAGCAACAGATTAGCAAGGAAATAGATGTACCTTGATCGGAGCAAGTCGCAATAGATGCTGTCTGAAACAAAGACATGGTTTATGCATGAAACAAAATTCACACTTTGTATATATGCATCAAGTGAAGACTTACTCAATCTGCCTCGGGCCGATCTCCAAGCATATTGTGAGGTACAATAACTCTGCTCCATGAGCGACAACAAGATGGTTCTTTGGATTTATCAATACACTTACCCTTCCTCCCCAGCAAAGCATATAAATAATTTGCATTTTTGGATATCTTTTCTACTAATCGCCATGATTTTCCCAAATGCATCTTCTAATAGATGATCTCTTCTAATTGTTAATCTGAAATTGAAGGAAATTAAAAACAAACATAAATGATATGATAAGTATGATTTTCAGAAACTCTAAAGATTCTGCAAAAGTCAACAGCATGATCTCCAGCATTAACTACACAATATCCACAACATATATGTACATGCAGAGACAAATTTTATGTATAATGTTTACTTCCACACCAACTGCAGCATCAGTTCCAGAGCAGAGGTCAAGGGTAATTCTGCTCGGCGTTTGCAGGTTATAAGGCAAGTCGATTTTTCAGGGTTAAGGTGGGTTTAGTTTAGCTTGAACTTAAACACTTTTGTGGTGATATCTATGAACAATTCTTGTTGAAATATAGATGTGATAATATCAAAGTTAGAAAATGCAACAATTGAGACAAAGTTGGCCAGACAGTGTTGATCTTTTAAGTATACAAGGATAATTTGACATATTCAAACAAAAGCGCTCACAATTTGGATTGAATTTCAGATTTCAACATCATTTTATGTCGATTTGTGTCCAAGCCAATCCTGTAAAAGATAGTGATAAAATATGTTTGTTTGTTTGTTTTTCTTCTTAATTTCCCTTTTAAAAATTATCATATTGTTTTTTTAATAAAAGCTATGAAAAAGTGTTTCAATACAGAAGTCATTTTCAACCAATACCACTGTGCTTTATAACTATAACATTAATTACTGCTATACACTGCACATCACATTAATGATTGAAATCAGTGTTAAAAACAAATAAAACAAGTTCTCAACTTACTTTAATTTGGTAGGTCCTTGCCCAAAACCCTTGGCATCTAATTTTCTATAAAAGCTTCTCAATTTGGCATCAAAATCTCTTCTGTAAGGTGCAGGTGCTCTATGGTTGGCTCTGCCAACAACTAGATAAAAGAAAAGGCAAGAATAGCAATTATAATAATCAAAGAAAAGTATAACATTAAGTGGTAAAGTGAAGGGTGTATTTACGATAAGGTAGCTCTACTTTGAATAACCCACATTGGATCTCTGAGTTAGTATCAATTCTAACCCACTTTAGAGTAAAAAAGTATCTCCTTGATATTACTTTATCCTTATTTCCACACATTTGACTATCAAATTTGAACCCTGGACCCTCACACCTTATCCAAAGTAAACTAGCGATACAAAGCCACCCACTGGTGAGCTCTGCCTTGGCAACATTTCGGGAACAATGTGTCTCTCAATTTTCAGTTAAAACCACTTTGATTCTGCCTCAGCTGTGGATTGGTGACCCATAATATCACTGTGTGATTGGGACTACTTTCTTCATTTTCTACTGTTAGATTCTGTGTTGATTATGATCCATGGTGTTATTATATAAAGACTTTCCATGTCTGATCAAACTGCTTGTAGTGCCCTACAGGTAGATTATTACAACCATTTTTGGAAATATGCATCCTGATTCCACAACAGATTTTGTTATCAGATGGAAAATTGAGATTAAGGTTCAGGGCTTGTTCAGTGACAGCAGGAGAGGTTTGGAAGCTAATACTAATAAACATACAATGCTGGGACCGTGGATAGAACCAGTGACTTATTGGTTCATAGACTGAACCAGTGACCTATTGGTGCAAAGTGAGAGTAGCGCAGCAGTGCTCATGTTAGGCTTCATTCTTACCTGGAGACGAGTGCGGTGAATGCTGCGGCGAATCATGAGGTGACATTGTAGACGTGGCTAGCGTAGACCTAAACTGTTGTTGTGACGCTTGGTTTGGCATATAACTCATAATATCTTCTTCAAATAAACTGAAAGAAAAGAGGATAGTCAACATCTTTATTTAATTTTCTTTGTACATGGACTCAATACTGAACTCTGAAAACACCATCAGGCCTAAAAAACATGTTTGTTTGCCATCCACGACCAACCCTAAAATGCCAAAAATTTGGTTCGGGTATTTTATTTATTTATTTTTTCTTAAAACAGCTAAAATATGAAAACTCAATATTTTGGACAACAAATGTAAAATTTAGCAGTATGAAGTCACATTTAGTAGTATAACATTCATATTTACTCTAAGCAATGACCCACAATCATTGCTTGGTATTTGCGATAAAATCCATGGAATGAGATCATTCTTTAAAATATATGTGCAGAGTAAAAAAAAAAAGATCAACCGACCGATCCAAAATTTTAATTTTTCCACTGGAGGGCAAACAAACAATTTAATTTTTTAGGTCTCAGCCTTGTTCACACATACCTAGCATGACTACTCGTATCTAGTTTACACGCATATTTTGAGCGGCTGTAGAGCAAGTCAACTTAGCAGTTATGTTCACACAAAAATACGACTTGCTCATTATCACATGTTGCTTATAAACAAGACAACAACGTGTGCGACTTGAAGTAACTTTTAGTCACAAGTGAGACACCTTCTAAGTGCGTTCACACTTGTCACTGACTCATGAACAGCTCTCAAGTGGTTAAAATAGTCATGACCAAATGCTCATGTGCACCCCCCCCCTTAGACACTTTATATAGAACTTTCTAACTACACCACCAAAGCAGCATGCAAATGCACAACAGAAAACAATATTCATACTTGCTTCATATCAAGAATGTGACTCTGACATACGAGGGGATATCAAAAAGTTTTAAGTTTTAAAGATCACCCAAAAGGAATACAGCAAGGAACATTATTTTATTATGCGATCCTTAAGGCATCTTAACATAGTCACTATAGCAGTCAAGTTAGTTCAATCGGTAAGGCGCTCGTTTGCAGTACGTAAGGTCTCGGAGTTCTAACCCCACTGGTGCCAAAAGTTGAGTGTGCTTGAAATACCCTTGGACAAGGAACTAACTGTAATTGTTTTGTGGAAACCTGTACGCAACTCGGTGAGCTGATCCGGGCAGCGATGGTGCATATGTGTGCTGATCAAGGTTCAGCGCCCCAAGAGGTTGCCGCAGAACCTGAAATGATGCTTGGTGTGGAATGGAGCTTACTTGGGCCACAGTGGTCAGCGAACAACTGTAAAGTGCTCAGAGACCAAGTGGAATTACACATCTGGGAGGCAT
>JXSR01S011333.1:21477-37994 GCA_000969725.1 Ophiothrix spiculata
CTTATTGGGTTTGTTTTTGGTATATATAAATACCCTCCAAACGATTTGGCTCAAAGATGCTTACCTTTTCTGTTATGGCCATTTGTTGAATTAAATTCGGGATCCCAAATTTAATTCAACATGTATTAGTATAGAAAAGCATGCATGTCCTTTTTTATTGATTTTTCAGTGGCAAAACAATTTTTTGACAAAATATACTTGAAAACGCTTTAAAATAGTCACATTCCTTCATTTTATGACGTTTTTACTATAAATCATTTTGGATCAAAATCTTATAGTATTGCTTTAAGCAATGTCTAGTTTCACATGTAAGCTCAACACTTGTGCTTTAAGCTTACATACACTCTTAAGTCTTAAAATGAATAAGAAAACTTTTAAAACAAAATACCGTATCCACTTGTCCAATTCAACTATTTTCCGACTGAAAAATTCTTTGAATTAACATATTTCTGTACTCCGAAAGTTCAACAAACCATCATATTCTATATCTGATCCATTATCAAAGTATTTTTAGCCATATCAGGCACGTTTGTATGAAATAACTGAACGGTAAAGACGATGTACATTAAAAAATTCGGTAGTTGAATTGGACGAGTGGATTCGGTATTTATGGTTTCGAAATCATTAATATTGATCGTGTATAGCCTTGATTATCTTTCCAAGTTCATGAAATTCATCAGAGCTTTGTGGGTCTAGGATCGTTACAGGATGTCCCAGAAAGACCTTACAATCTTTGCCTGTAATTTTCTTGGGTTTAACCAATATTTAGAAAGTATGTAAATGTTGCATTTTATAGCCCATGAACTGAACTTTCAGATACTGTTTGTTTCATATCAATCGGTAGTGTACAATAAAAGTTTTGTCAAATATTTGGATGTAAAATTTTCTGGTCTAATTTTATGACTCTATAGGCGCGTTCCCACTGACTATCGGTTAACGCCATATTCGCTAGCCTCTAGTCTAAATTCTCGGCTAAGCGCCGTCAGGATGCAACTCATTTCTGTAGCCTCTAGTCTAAATAGTGAATTTTAACCGTAAGACTTTCTAGCGGTTATCTTTCGGCTAACCTAATCTTGCTTAGCCGAGAGTCTTAACCGAGAGTCAAAACGCCGTGAAGATGCGATCTTTTATCTTAACCGAGAGTCATTGATGTGACCTTCGGCGAAATCGGCGATTGCACACGCCATTCCCTGTCAGCACATAATGCATTTACGTCCATGTATAGCAGTTTAGCACTGTATTTCTGTGGCAAATATATAAGATATGAAACGAGCAATTCTCACTGGTAGAAATCGAGTACGGAATGCACATTTGGAACATCATTCGAGTAGTAGAATTGTACTGAAATTGTACTTGAATGATGTTCCAAATGTGTACATTTCAATCTTGTACTAGAATTGTACCCGATTTTCTCCAGGGCTGTTCCTTTAATGGCGTAGGCCTATATGCCGTCTATTTTTTAAGTGATAAATTAGTGGAAGACTAGAAAGCTGGAGTATCTGACTTGAACTGTCTAACAAGAACTTTACGGCAATAATAATGACAAAATTCTGCACAGATCGGTCTTCTTGTGCAAAGCCTCGCCATCTTTGTTTACGTTTTCCGATTTCATATGGCTCATTTTACGGTAAGATTTAGACTCTAGGTTAGCGAAAGTTCTTTGACCTCTTTCGCTAGACTAGTAGTAGCCGTGTTTTCACGATGGTTTTAGCTTGGTTTAGAAGACTCGCGGCTAAAGTTAAACCAATCGCTAAGCCAGAGTGTCTGTCCTCACTGTGAATTTAGACTCTAGTCTAGCAAGAGAGGTCAAAGAACTTTCACTAACCTTAAGTCTAAATCTTACCGGAAGTGTCTCGCGGCCCGTAAAATGATTGACAAAGCGCACCCATATGAAATCAGAAAACGTAAATATAAAGATGGCGAGGCTTCGCACAAGAATACCGATCTGTGCAGAATTTTGTAATTATTATTGCCGTAAAGATCATGTAGACAGTTCAAGTCAAATATGTGAACTTTCTAGTCTTCCACTAATTTATCACTTGAGAAACAGGCGGCATATGCACCATTAAAGGAACAGCCCTGGAGGAAATCGAATACAATTCTAGTACGAGATTCATTGGAATGTCCACATTTGGAACATCATTGTAGTACACTGTTTAAATACCAATTCAAGTAAAAATAAATTGTACTAGAATGTACTAATGTACTCGAATGATGTTCTAAATGTGCAGAGGGCCTACTCGATTTCTAACCAGGGAGAATTGCTCGTTTGATATCATATATTCGCCACAGAAATACAGTGCAATTTGATATGGCAGTTATGCATGCGCACCATTGTGTGTATTGACATGTGCAATCGCCGATATCGCCGAAGGTCACAACTCTCGGTTAAGATAAACGATCGCATCTTCACGGCGTTTTGACTCTCGGTTAAGACTCTCGGCTAAGCAAGATCGGGTTAGCCGAAAGATAACCGCTAGAAAGTCTTACGGTTAAAATTCACTATTTAGACTAGAGGCTACAGAAATGAGTTGCATTCTGACGGCGCTTAGCCGAGAGTTTAGACTAGAGGCTAGCGAATTTGGCGTTAACCGAGAGTCAGTGGGAACGCGCCTTTTGTAAGGTCCCCTTGAATGAAGTTCTATTGAGTATTGTCATTGATCCGCTCAATTAACCATAACAATGTTTACTAATTTATTATGTTCATGCTCTCTTTTATCTGTGCTGAAAAAATGAACAAATTTGATGTAAAAATAAGACAGATATGATAAATTGTCCAAGGTGACCCATTTTTATTCCATTCAGAAACACCCTTACTTTATGACCAGTGTTTCCCCTAAGGCCATATGGCGGGCCATTGGCGCAGGAACGGTGGAAATTGGCGCAACAAGTTTCTGAAAATGTGTGAGAAAGATATTTTTCTAGCTTTATTGAGCTAATTTTCAGCCACAGCTAATGATTTTGGCTCAATCGACTTTTCAACTTTGTTAAATTTGCTCGAACTAACGCAAATTCAAAAACCTTAGCGGAAACACTGATACTATTTGGTATTATTATACTATATTAACATTCTTAAAACATTAACTTCCGACAATAACCCTAATTTAAGATAATGGAAGCCAAGCCTAAAATTTGTTCAATCAGTAATATTATTGACAATCCACAATTATACACACCACTCAACGGAAACAAGACTTAGTTATCAAGATTCTATGAATGTTATTCTATCTTTTTATCTCAATTACAAAGTTCATATTTATTATAGACACATTTGATTAATATCATAAATATGATTGGTTTGATGGGCACGGTAAGTAAAATACTGACTCGTTGACTTGTGTAAAGCTCAAATAAACATGAGAATTCATGAAATGTAGTTTAGCATGATTCAAGTATTTGAAACATGAAGATAACATGATGCGGACATGCCAATTAGTATTGTTTCAAGAGCACTATTCATAGGATTATTTAATGCAAGGATTTGATTTTTTTCATATTTTGGACATCAACTAAAATCATGAGTTTTATTTTAGCTACCGTCTGTATGCCTCTGGTGAGTATTAAATTAGTGCCGTTACTTTAACATCTAGTGCTGAATAGTTGTGCTTTAGCATGTAGATTGATACCGAAGTCGTTGTATTAGGCCTGTTCTTTTAAAGGGACAATTCATGATCCACTTTTCATCCTAAAGGTCACCTCGATCAAAATTAAACTTTTCTTTCAAATGTGCTTGCATTTTTGAGGAATGTGAGAAAATGTGTAATTTTCTAATTACTGTCAGGGCCCCCACAATATTACAGTACAGCAGCCTATGGAGATTTTTAAAATACTGAAAAGCTCATAACTTGAAAAAGGACAGTTGGAATCAAGTGAAATTTTCAGCATACATTTATGTATTCTTTCTATTTAGCTAGAAAAGAGGTGAGGTTATTGTCCCATCAGAATCATGAATTGCACTTTTAATGTAAGAGGGTTAAGAAGTGAATCTTGGTCCAAAAGAGAGTAAAAACACCTAAAACTAGTTGTACGTGCTTTTTATTCCTCTCAAAAAGAGAGAGAAATCATTGAAAAATTACTCCAAAAAGAGTGAAAAATCACTCTCTCCTTGGGAGTTACTGCACTACTCTAAAAATGTTGTCTCTTTGAATAGGTGACATTCACTTTTTGTGAGTAGACTTAACTCTTTTTTGAGTAAAAATGTTACCCTTGTACTTGATTTTATAACCAATATTACAATATTTTTATTTTAAATAAAAGGATGGCGGCACATACTTGTAGGCCCTATAGTCTGTATGTACAAAGCAGGACTAACTTAGTCCTGGACTAAAGTGAAATTTGAAACTGGAATATCGCACATTTTTTTTTTTGGGGGGGGGGGGAATCTAGCGATAATTTCAGTTCTTGTTTCTTGTTTAAAGATTTAAACTGAAACTTTTATTATATGATTCATTTGTCTGTTTTAAAAGATTTCAAGTATTTTTAGAACACATAAATGGTTTATTCTGGGAGTAACTTAGTTAATCCTGGACTAAACCAATTTTTGTTCTTTTTGCCAAAAAATGTCATTGTTCTGAAACAGAGAAAGGGTCAAATTTAGTCATTTCGGCATATATCTTAATACAAGGACATAAATTATTACAGATTCCAAAAAAAGTGTTATTTTTCCAAAAATCAAATTTCACTTAATCCGGAACTAAGTTAGACCTGCTTTGTGCATACGGGCCTATATGTGTTCGTTAATCTCAGACTAGCTGTAAATACAGCAAACTGAATTCTGCGCTACAGGTGAAAATACATGCAAAGGTCATAATTTGCCAAAATTATTTTTTTGCAAATTCACAATCTTTATGCCTCCTTTAAAAAACACCTGCAAAGTTTAATTTGAAGAATATGATCAGAAATATGAAATATAATTGTATGTTGTGGGGACCATCAATAGAAAAACATACCGCGTACTAAGCTTTGAACACATTTATCTCAATTTCACCTTCTACTACCTAATAATTTTTGGCAGATCATAACTTGACTTAGTAAAGTCGATTGGAGTTTGCAGAGGTGTCATTTTGATATTTATACCATGATCTTCGCAAATGTTAGAAAAGGTGAAAATGACAAGAGGCTGCAAATTTTACTCAGTCTTGCATTTACGACTGGTTTGAGATGAACAGTGACATATGTTTTAATAGCCTGCACAGTATAATACTACAGAATGTTGTTCTAAAATTGTACTCTATTTTTTCCAAGGCTGTCAGGGCATTTGTGATGCATTATTGGCAAAATTCTGAATACCCCCAATTTCATCCCCATGACAGAATAAAAATGGTAGGCAGTCGGTCATCTCCCCTTTAAAATCTATAGGCCTAATACTGTAAAGCACTTTAATTTCGCGGCATTACAATTTAGCGGATTTGGAAACCTGGCACTTTTTGGGTGCATTTTAATTTCACTAATTTGAATCATCTTGCTATTCAATGCTATGTTAATAATTATTCTAGCGGCATTTTAATTTAGCAAATTGTGATACAAGCGAAAATAGCGAAATTAAAATGCTAGCAAAATTTTCATGCTTTACAGTATATCATAGACATCGACGGTCATAGAAAAATGTAATAGTCCTTTAAATATAAAAATGTAATACAAATAGTCAACCCCTCTACTTTTCTGGATCACAAAAACCCATAACATTTTATAGTGATAGATCTGCAGCAGCTGTCATAATTTTCAACGTCAATGCTCAAAGTTAACAATAGAAGGAGCAAGTAAATATTCAACATAGTGTCTCAATCAATAAGCTTACCCAAACAAACAACACCTTTATCAGGCCCGTCATTATGTGAAGTGTCTTCCTTATCATCCCCGACTGATGATAATTTTGCCGCCAGCTTTGTTGCTCCATGAGTAGGGAAACCCCTCCATTGTTTTCTTTTGTTGTGAATTGAATAGGATCCAGTCAAAACAGACCTTTTGTCACTTCGATTTGAGGTAGTGGACTGATCAATCAGCTGTTTTAGGGGAAATTCCTCCGATCGTATTCATGAATGAGCTGTTGTTGCTAGTGGCTTTACTCCCTGTGTATGCTTAGCGCATTAACCTTGAATTGACAGGTGAATTTAGTATGGTCGAAATAATAAGAATTTTATATTGAATTATGTGGTGCTAAAAAAAAAGATTGTAACAAGACGAAAAATAAAAGAAAGGGAAGAAAGGGAATATTTAAACAATCATATGAAACAGAATAAATGTGAATAAATGTATTTCCATCATGGATTAAAATATTGTAACACATAATAATTCATGAGCTGAGTCACATACAAATTATGGTCAATTAAAAATGATATCTCTTTTCTGAATGGTTGAATTAATCGACCCTGGGTGAATAGCTGTTTACTCATAATTCCGATCAATATAAAAATAATAAGTGGTTATGAATGCCCATGGCATCATTTTATACGATTATGAAAAGCTACCATTTTAGAAGTAACATGTGAAAAAGATCTAAATAAATAAAATGATCTCAACATTGATATCAAACATATCTTGTTCTTTATAGAATAATAAAAATCAGAGATTCCCGATCTAACATTTCATTGATTTTTTAAAAATTGTCACATTATTTGACTTTTGAAATGTAGATTTTCACATAATTTTACATCATGTACTCCGGGAAGTACTTTGGTTAGTTAATGTCGATTTTTCCTTTCATATTTGCTCTCAAATATATGGCTCAATAGCAGCTAAATAATGACCCTTTTTAAAAATAAATAATCAAATATTTACATATTATGACGTGAACATGCAAACAACGAGATATATCTCGTTGATGCAAACAGTTTGCAGTCCGACTGTAGCAGTCAAAGAATGATGAGCCTTAATAATGACTACGAGTTGCGGGAAAATTTCGTAAACATGCTGACATTTTTAACAATAATTTCAGGTTAATGATATAATCAACGAGATATTAATAGATATAATGAACAGATAATGTGAGAATTTATGAATTTATAGATTGACAAGGGCAAATATACTCATTTATTGATTATTGCTATAATTAAAACAAAGCGACTGTCGGTACATGTGTAGTATTATGTTAAAATTGTGATATGAATAGATAGATTCTAAATATTACAATATTAGCAGTTCTTTACACATGCACTGTTTTTTAAACTTTTTTTAAAATAGTGATTTGACTTTTCACATAAACGCCCATTTATTTTATACACATTTCCCCAACCAAACCCTTCAGGGAGGGGGATCGCAATTTGTAAGAGCATCAATGAGCTCATCTCGGAAGAAAATCGAAGCATGTGTTCAACATACAGTGCATGTGCATTGCGCGATGACATTGCTACTTCTGAAGATGCTGCTGCCATTTTCTCCCCACATCTGAAATAATTAATTTTTATAATGTGTCTAGCATTGCATGGAAACAGTCTACGACATTTGTGACAGATAAGGTTGGATCATATCAAGAGAAAGTCGTGAACCTGAACCTGGAATTATTTAGAAAATGTGATCGCGATAAAGCTTATTTCAGCACCAAGATGGTTTGACAGATGTGTTTTTCCTTTCTATTTTTGGCACTATGTACAGGCTACAGGCGGGGTGAAACATGGATTTGTTTAAAGAGGATAGGGATTTTATGACCATAACCAAGGCCATGGAATTACAGACAAGAAGAAAGTGGTTCCTGGAACCCACAGATTTGGCAGACAGAGTTGTGATGCGAATTGCAGGTAAGCATGGAAAAAAATATTCAATACTTTCATATGAAAAATTAAGCTTAAACCATACCTAGTAACTACACAGTGTTTATTTTTGTTATTTCCCAGTTTCTATATCACCCAAGCACTATAGAAGAACTTAAACCCTCAGTGCAAGAGCTTGCAAGGTTGTCAAGTTCATGTTTAGTAAGACCTTGGCAAGATCTGTGTTTGCTGACATAATGACATTGATACAAAAGCTACTGGATTTATTTTGATTTCTATGCAATTGCCATTGTAAAGCTGTGGCAGGGGTTCTCAACGTTTGCTTTCAAATGGCAATGCGTCACATAAATTTATGGTAAAGCACAAAATTGTACTTTTCCTTTACTTCCTTTGTATTTTTTAATGAGCGCAAATCGCAGGTCTCATGTCTGTAGGTCAAACTGTTTTGCTCATGTGTCAAAGGATAGGCCAGGGCCTGTAGGATTGAAATTATATCAGCTCTGGACATTGTCCCAATTAATAGGCCTAATTCCCTGGGCCCAGTATTTCAGCTCAGGTAAATGAGTCGTCACAGAGTAAAGAGGCATTGGGCAAGTTCAGCATCATCCTCAATTTTTCCCCCAAACATCATTTGAAGTAGATACCGGTACCGTATTATTAGCGGTAATAATGACAGCATGCAAAGTTACATTGTCAAATTAAAACCCTATATATTGAAATATTTAGATATTCTTTTGTTTTTAATTATCGTTGTCGAAAACGATAAATTCTGCCCAGCTATAGTTGAATCTTTAAAAATGGCAGAGGAGGGTGGCTGTGGCAACTATTACTGGTTCCTGACACATTTACACTGTAAAGTGAAAAGGGGTAGTTTGCCAAATGGTTAGAGCATCAGACTTAAATACAAGGATCATGGCCTATTACATTTACACTGTAAAGTGAAAAGGGGTAGTTTGCCAAATGGTTAGAGCATCAGACTTAAATACAAGGATCATGGCCTATTACATACACATTTACACTGTAAAGTGAAAAGGGGTAGTTTGCCAAATGGTTAGAGCATCAGACTTAAATACAAGGATCATGGCCTATTAGGCCCCTACCTAATTGGCATGATGTGTATAAATTTCAAAATTCATCTGCACTGCTGAGTTCCCCAATAAAGTTACGTACCTAGGCACACACCCCCCCCCCCCCCCCCCCCACACGTACGTCAAAATTGCCATAAACAACGACATATAATTGTCCTAAACATCAGAGGACATGTTGTGTTTGTTTATAACTTAGCATCTAACTGTGAACAAAAAAACAAGAGATTGCAAAAAACATCAAATTACCGGCAACCACTCCCTGAACATTTGATGGGGAATTCTAGCTCAAATGAAATTTTATGCTATTTCTCATTATTAATCTAATTCATACATGACAGAAAAGGCCTTTAATTTAACCATCAACATCCAAAACTTATCTAAACTAAATAAATAATCACCCGATAAATACAATGAAACATTCATACGCACTAAACGCCCGCCACACAAACCGGAATGCAACAAGCGCAGTGCATTGTGAAGATCCACTGCACTCCGCGTACTTTATATTCTTGCGTTCTGATTGGCTATGTGACTAGCGGAGTGTATGATGTACATTTTGTGCATTAGAATTGGTAATAATTTTTAAACATCAGTCATCATGTGCAAGTCATCACAATATCTGGAATTGAGATTGCTTGTGCAAGATGAGTGAGCCGGTTGATGGAGCATATCAGAATCACATCTATAATTATGGGTGGATAACGATAATGGGATTCCCCCTTAGACTATCATGCCAGCGTGATTTGATGGAATTCGGACATATGTGTCTTTCCTACTACCATATGTTCAATTCAAATTCAACATTCAAAAAGACATCAGAAAGAGGGCTGCCTGAGGCACAGTGTAAAATGGTGTTTTAGGTTTCATCATTCAAGGGGTGATGTAGAATTTTTGATAATCAAACATTTATAAAATTTGTAGCTTTTCTTAAAGGAGCTTGGTCTGATTTCTCAAAATTCTGAGGCTGCCCCAGACTGACTTGGAGAGATAACATCAAGACATGGACAAACATGCCATTTTACCAGCTCCTGGATACCGCTAAAGACCGACAGAGGTGGAAGGACTTGGTTCACTGTATCTAATCAGCTATGCCCCTACGATCCTCTAGGTCATGGGACAACTAGACTAGAACTAGACATATGAAAGATCATCACCCAAGAGGTCTATAGTTTTCAAATTTCAGCTAAATTGGTCAAACCGTTTTGATTTTATGGACAATTTTGTATTACAGAGCTACCTATAGATGTTACTGTGTAAAATTAATTACGGTTACCCAAATTAGACACATTTTCATACATATCTCCAAAACAAAACATAAATCAGGGCTCCTTGAAATTTCACATGGGTTATGAGAAAAATATGAGCAACATTTTGGTACCCAAATTTCAAAATGTTTGAAAAAAAGTTGAGGCAATGGGACCATGCTCCTTTAAAACCTCTTGAGTTGACAGGATATATCGTGCATAGGAATTTAATTACTGAGGCGAATTTGTGCCATTCATGGTACTGTACTGTTGACTTTTGTCCCTTTCTTACAAAGTTCTTTGTAAAAAATCCTCTTACTATTTTTCCTATCTCTATTCTCTTCACAAAATGAGCTAAGTGAGTGGATTTTTTACAAAGAACTTTGTATTTTCAGTAACTGCATTTAGGGTCAGTGATTTCATCACTGCAACATGGCACGATACGCAGTCTTTACACGCGCTACAAGAATAGCGCTTTAAAATTTCAAGACTGCACATCGAGCGATATTGCAGTGATGAAATCGCTGTGAATAAGTGCACTTCTTGGTATAATTGACCTTCAAAACGTGAGACATTGTTTGACACTTATGCATTAATGTGTTTTATATCAAAAAACGAAATTTGATATTTTCACCATATTTTTACTTTAACAGCCATTTATTCAAAATCTTCAATCGCGACTTTCCGCTCATTTTGCCAGAGCACCACTCAAATGCCATAAGGCTATTGTGACCATACCTTCTGCTGACAAAATAGTGTTAAATTGACATCAATATCTTGATCTTTTTGTTGGTACACAAATCAATTTTTGTAACATGTCAAAATTATACACAGCAATCAAGAAGTGTAAAACTGTGATAAATGAGGAGAAAAATACTGATCAATATTATCAATTATTGCAATTGGGTATCAATATGATCATGGAAAAAGATATGATCTATTATTTGTTTTGAGTGTCAATATATGTCAAGAGAGTTCATGAGGAATAAATCATCAGTTTTTATAACATAGCCGTAAGTACTATAAAGTGTTAAAACATGATGCGTCCCTGTCACCAGTATTGCCTATCACCCATGACTTTTGATTTTTTTTGCATTATTAGGTTTGTTTTTGATAAATATTAATACCATCCAAATTATTTGGCTTATGCTTACTTTTTCAGTTATATCCATTCGTTGAATTAAATTTGGGATGCCAAATTTAATTCCACTTGTATTACTAGTATTGGGAAGCACAGAATCACTTTTTTGGTGGAAAAGCAAGTTTTTGACAAAATAGACTATGAAGATGCTCATAGATACCATAGTCAAATTTATTCATTTTAGGCTGTTTTTACGCAAACCCATTTTTGATCAAAATTTTATAGTATTGCTTTTAACTCCTTATTTGTCATTTTGGCCACTCTGTTTTATCTAATGAAGATAACACAGATGAAGATAGCACAGTGAATTTTAGTATGAGACGGTTTGTTTCACTCAAATGCTAGTTTCATGTCACTTGATTCATACAAATTATGATAATAAGTGAACAAATATTGCTGTACTTAGTTTAAGTGATATCTGACCTTACCTAAGGGCTATTCAATTCATCAGTTAACAGTTTTAAGCAATGTTAGGAGGCAATATTTTAAGAGCTTTGCAAACAGAGGCTTTTGTTATAAATTGATAGACTTGTTCAAGACTGCTGAATTACCAGATTTAGATAAAGGAAAGGAGAAAATACGCATCGCATACTAGAACATTAATAACAATCAGACAAATCACAAACAGGCCAGGATTTCATTTTAATTGAAACAATCCTGGCCGAACAAGGACTCAAACCCCGGACCTCTCGCTTGTCATGCGAGCGCTCTAACCACTGAGCTACCCGGCCTCGAGTTTTAATAAGAGCGCTCGCATGACAAACGAGAGGTCCGGGGTTGGAGTCCCTGTTTGGCCAGGATTTTTTTCAATTCAAATGAAATCCTGGCCTGTTTGTGATTAGTTCTGATCTCATATGCTAGTGTGTACTGTTATAGCTTTATATCCTTGTACCCATGACATGTTCAGTTTGTCTATCTCCCAACTTTAGATATACCAGATTTAGGTTAATTGTATTTTTATAAAAAATTGTAGAGACTATGTCATACCTGTTCTACATAACTGTGCCATTAACTAATTACAGTACTAGTCTATATTTGCTATTTAAAGCTAGGCACGTTACATGTATCTACCAATACACACACACATGATACGTTACATTTGCGGTATACAAGATATTTTTAATGTGGACACAAGAACAATATACTAATGTTAATACAAATAAAGAATATCATCATTAATGAATGACTGTTTTTTAACTGACTCCTGTCTTGGTAAGTCCGAAAATATGTCTTTGTGTGCCGAGAAAATGTAATCGAAAAGTTGCAAAATTCAGCATTCACGCATGTGCATAAAAGTAAAACATTGCTTGAGCCTTGATAGTTATATGCTCCCTGACCGCTCCCGGAATCCCTGATTACCGTACATGTTACATGCATGCATTCAAGAATATGTTTTTTAATACATGTAAGAGAAAATATATGGAATAACCCATCTCTAATTTGCTATTTCTGAAATAGCAAATTTGTTAAGCCCACTGTAATGAATTAAAGGTGTCTGGTCTGCGCGTATTGGTACACATTTGTTTTCATTTCGCAAGTGCTGCAACACGCATGCGCAGTATACGCAGAATAGTGTTTTGAAGCTAAGAAATGTAACATTTTCTCATTTTTTTGTGAAAAATAGGTCGATGACCCATACTTTTTATTTTGTTAATTGAAAGAACATAGGCCTACTTTTGCACAAATTTTGTGAAAAAATTGACACAAAATATTAGTGTGAAGTTTTTGAATCATAACTAATTAATGACACTTTTGCCACATTTCCCATAGACCCCTGTACTAATTTTCCCCCAAACCCCCAAAATGCTATTTTTAAACTAACTCGCATGCAAAACTGAGTCTGGTGACCCCAAATTTTTATTCTAAAAATCAGTTCTACATGCACATCCATAAAATAAATTATTCTTGCCGATTTTTACCAGCATATTTTAGTCAGATCTATCATGGCCCAGACACCATAAGTGAGTTGGATGGGACTAGTATACTTCAAATCAGATTCAGTTTCATCCATCATATAATGCAGACCTATCATATGCACAGCAAAATTTGATTTGTAATTCACACTATTTGTGCATGAATTTAGAGCACATTCAACGATTGACCCCCTAGCAGTGTTCTCTCAAGTTTGTACAATGCATGGTGCTCAATTTTCGCAGAAGCTTTGAAAATTGGAGAATCATAGATTTTTTGAAAATGTAAGAGATAGATGCATTTGTAGCTTACTTAGCCAATTTCCAGCCTCTACGAGTGATTTTTGGGCAAGCATCTCTTCAACTTCGTCAATATTGCTAAAAAAAGGCCTTAGAAGGGAACAGTTGCCCTGTATCATATTTTATACCAACATCTTTGGAAGGGGAAGGGATTCCGATTTTGCTAAAATATCCTTTGTAGCCCCCCCCCCCCCAAGTACAAATGACCAAGTCCTTTGACATCTTTTACATACATTCCGACTGAGAATGTAATTGATTCTAATTGACTTGCATTTAAAAATGCAAGCTTTTATCAAGTCTAGTGCTTAGAGTACCCTTTAGTCAACAATTAAATGTCTGAGTCCAATATTTACTTTGGCATAAAAGATAGAGGGTAAGAGGACTTATTGGTTGCTGCACCCTTTGGCCATGCAGAAAAAAGGGTTTGTTTCATGAAACTAATGATAATGTAAATGACTGTAAAATAAAACAAAACATTTTATTTATTTATTTCATAATGTTTACCCAGAGTAGCCGCTAGCCGTTCAGCAATGCTGGTCTTACACAAGGCTCTGCATGTAGTTAAAATTTATATATAGGCCTACACAGAAATAATTAATTTAAGATAAAAGCACATATAAATATATAATAGGTTGAGTCCTAACATAAGTCCTAAAATGTCAAAGTAAACAGGTCTCTTCCTTGAATTTTTTTTTTTGAAAAACATGTGATGATTTTAAACTTTCCCTCTTTAAACTTTAGGAGATATATTTACTGTGAGTCTGAAAATTACTGGCAAATGATTACATGAATTTAATTAATATCAAATATTACTGGTGCATATAAAAGTGTTATTCTGTCAGACGCAGTTGTTGAATTTGGCGTTCTCAGTCCTTGTTACTGGAGTGGAACTTATACTGTGCGATGTCTATGGAGTGAACCAATATTTCCATATTTTATGTTTCCGTTCTGATTCATTAATATTTACTTACAATTAAGATGAAAGACACATTTTTGAACAATATATCAAAGAAAGGGGTTGATACAAAAATTAATTTAGCTGAAAATGTAAATTTTGTAGACTTTTTCATTGACCTCCAATGCAATGTTTCAAGCCAGGGAGTAACATGGAACAGCCTCAATTGACCAATCAGAGGACAGGATTCTAGTCTGTGACATCAGTGCGTCCAACAGAATATTTTGATATTTTGAGGCTTGCAGAAAGACAAACCGGGTAATCTTCATTTCAAAATTAGAGCCAAATGGGACAAACTGTTTTTGAGATATTACTGCTGAAAGATTCTTTGTTTCCTATTGTTTTGTCAAAAAATGATTTTTTATTCATGAGGAATATTGGCAAAATGTGCTCATTAATTATAAACATTCCAAAGTTTCACAATATGTAATAAATAAACCTTCATGCTTGTACTTTTTATATGTTTACCGGGGAAGAGGCTAGGTAGTAAACTTTGTAAATGTGTTTCTATGATGTAAAACTTTATGTTCAACTTTCCTACCCATCTAATTGCATATTTGGCTAATTAATTGCCCTTTGTGTAATGCTGATCAATTATGCGTAAGATATAAATTTTAATGTTCTTAATGCATCTCAAATACCATGCTATTTTCACAAATTCAGTGTTGAGATTGTTAAAAAGTTCATGAAAATAGAAAATGAAATAAAAAGGACCATACATTTCAAAATTTTTGGGTTGGTCACATATAAAGGGCAAGTCAATATAGTTTTTATTTTTAGGCCTAATGGTATAAAAAGTCTCTTCTACACAAATATTCAGTCAAACCCTTATTTTCAGAAATATTAACCATATGGTTTATTAAATTCCTATAAATATTATTTAATTATTGTTTTAATGCAAAAAAGTGACAAAGAATGTACAGAAAACCCAGGACATTGTTTGGTTTCATCCAAACACATGCAGGGTAAACAAAGATACATCAAAATCATGGGCATCATTTCAGGGGGGGACAGGGGGACACGTCCCCCCACATTTTGAAGGGTGGGGGACATAATATCAGGTGTCCCCCCCCCCACTGTTTTGAATACAAACGATTTATTTTTCCCCTGGACCCCCCACACTTCAAAATGAAATGACGCCCATGATCAAAATATATTAAGAAAATACATAACAAGCAAAAAACAAGGCAATAAAAGGGGGAACTAGAAAAAGGACCAAAGTTATGAAACCACAACATAGGAGAGACCAGAGAGAGAGGAACTCAGCATTAATTTTGATAGGGACAATTTTCCCAGACAGCATTGTGCTGAGCGTTCCAAATGGTGTAACTGGAAAGAAGAGCGAGCTGACTAGAGTTTCTTCTTCAGGGGTCTCACCTGTCTTGTGGTTGCCTGGAAGATGGACTTGAGACTGTCTTCATTGTCCGGTGAGATCAATCCCCTGCTACCAACCTCAATGCAGAACAACTGGCATGTGTAGCCCAAGTCGCTAAGATCCTTAATGAGATGGTTATATTTAGATTCTTTGCGATCATGAGCTTTGGCGATGTTAGTTTCAAAAGGAACTGTCAATTCAATGATCTTGATAGAACGTATATCAGGTTTAAGACTGGTAACGAGGATATTAGGGGGGATTGATCCACCGGCGGTAGAATGACCGGGAATATCGGCATAGACCTTAACAGTCTCGAATTTAGTTTGAAATGTTCTTATAATAGCTTATAATGTGAGACAGGATGGTGTTATGACGCCATGTGAGGCGGCCTTGCTCAACAGAGGTGGATTTGTGGATTTTATACATATATACATGTAGAAGACAATAGGTCAATTTTGGATCAAAATGCAGGATTTTGGTCAAAAACCCTTGTTCTTTAACCAAAATATTTATGACAACCTGAATTTTGCAAAGACAAAAATTTGATACATTTTGGTCCAAAACTGACTTAACCATCATCTTCTACATGTAAATCCACATCTAGAAAGGTATACTATTATATGGTTTCAATAATCATTTAATTAGTTACACTGCATAAAATATTTCTGAAATGAGGGGTTGACTGTACCCTTAACTCTGATCTTACAGGTAGAGAATTCTATACCTATGTTCAGAATCAGACACATCTCCAGCAGAGTTGATTTTCAACTGTTCCACCACCTGTTATCATGCTTTATG